>JAPMIB010000053.1:600000-861354 GCA_034770305.1 Trichogramma dendrolimi
CACACACACATACACAAGCACGCGCCAAAGCAAAAGAAAACTGACGAACATTAAAAACTCTCCGCGTATATATATATACTTAAAAAGAGGCTTTTTATTTACTCACTCACCCTTTCTCGACTTTCTCTGTGTGTGTATATATATATTATATGAGCGCGTGTATGTGTATAAGTACCTAAAGCTCGCGCACGGGAGACGCTCAAGCTTCAGCGAGTTTCAATGCGCTGCATGAGCGCACAAAAAATCATCATCATCAATTAAAATGCTATTATTTTATATTGGATATTATCTTCATCCTTGCATCAATGAAAAGGGCCATTTGTGCATTATTAAGCGCAGTCGAGACTGCTGAAGCTGCTACGGGGTACACAAAACATTTTTAAATAATACCATTCGACGTTGCTGCTGCTGCGACGTAGCTTTTCTTGCGGGGATTTTAGTTTTATCTTTTCAACCTTTTATTTTTTTGCAAAATAAATAGCGTATACGCTTCTATTGGGACTTTTGTTTGTCCCTATAAATAGAGCGGATCGAAGATATGAAATCAGAAAAATGTCGCGGTATATTTGACGATTAAAAATTAACGCCACGGCTCATATTATATATAGCTGGACTTTTGATACGTGCGACCTTTGACCGACGTCGTTACCGTCGTCAATGTAAAATGTCAAATAAAACATTTTTAAGATTTCCCTGGAGAATTCGTGAACGCCTAGGCCCGCGCACGTGTATGTGTGGAGCTTATATACATGTATGCATGTTATATACATACACATCATGAATAGTTGATGAGAGACACGGCATTGCAGGAGAGCAGAATAGAGCCTGCTGCTGCTTGAAATATTAAAAATTTAAAGCTATTCCGCACGCGCTCGCTCGCGCTTGGACGACTGAAATATTGAGTGTAGCAAAGAATTCCTACCCTACCCCCCGTCGCGCTCGGCCTCTCTTTCTCTCTATACCGCTACTTTTGAGCTCTCATTCGCTATTAATGCGGTCTTGGGTAACTGCCGCGCGCGAGCTCAGAGTTTCGGCGGCGCCGCATCTTTTGTTGCCACTCGGGAAGTTTGTCTCCGCGAGTGCGTTATAAAAGCTAGAGAACGTTACCCTCACACGCCGCGCACTCCTTATCCACATTGTGCAAGTGCACGCACACGCACACACACGCACCGCGGGCTCTATTATATGCGAGCTTTTAGCCGTCGATTATAATAAACGCATCGATATTCTCACGTGTGTAACTTTGCGCTGCGGCTATGTATGGAATAGCCGGAAGGTTTTATTAATACCTTACATATTGAATATAATTTGGCCGCCAAGCGAGACGACGAAGAATGACATTGCGTCTACCAAGGATACGAGCGAATCAAAGATTCAGCATTATAAAAGCCGAGCCGCCCGATCGCGCACGTTGCGCCCGGGAAAAGTGTATAATTTCATTGACGGGCCCGGATGATTCTATAAATAATTGCTTATCCAACATTGAAACGCTTGTGGTAAAAAAAGTTATTTATAGCCGTGTGTGCCCGTCGAATTATCCCCCCGATGCTAATGTATGCGCCAGGACGATAGATCAATGACGACGGTGATTGCAAGCTCCGAGCTCTTATACATTTACTTGGTCATTATTCGTATCTATCCACGGGCAGACGCACACGCGGCATATATACATACGAAGGACGTAGGCTTGCTTCGGCTCGGATATACCTATAGAGATTCAGATCGAGGCCTGCGGAAGAGATGGAAGTAGTCGGAATGTACAAGTGTACGTGTGTGTGTGTGTGTGGTGCGTGAGTGCACCCACGTATGTGTGTATGCATCCAAGAGAGCTTGGCAACGGATGATAATGATGATTATGACGATGGTTAGACACAATAAACATCGATATATTCAGGTGCGCGAGTGTGGGAGTGTGTGCACATATACGTGTATGTGCGAGCTACGAGTACGAGCGGAGAGAGAGAGAGAGAGTATGCATGCATGCACGTACGCGCGTTGTTTGCTTATGCTTATATACGTACGAGGCATAACTCAGAATTGCAAAAGGAGCTTTCGTGCATCTATATACACATACGCGCGCGCGCATATACATAAATGCATACGAGTATAGAGGCAGGAGGAGGAGGTGGAGGCGGAGAAGAGGTGAAGGAGGATAGGAGGCTAGGGGAATTGCGGGGGGTGGAAATCGACAAGGTATATATGCAGACGCTCGCGCGTGCCCGAGTCAACATTGTACATCGCGAACATTATGTATTTATGTAAATGCATAGTGCAGAGGCTGACTTTAACCTCCCTTTCTGACGCTGCTTCTGCTGCTGCTGCTACTGTTACACTTGCTATATACGGAGGATACATGTACAGTCGAGAGCGACCTGCAACACACAGAGCCAGCCCAGCGGCAGCAGCGTATCTAATAACCGCAGACGTACGCGTAGGTGATGCTGCTGCGGTACAGAGCTCTGGATACCCTCGAAGCACTCGAGTCGTTTAACTGTTGCTCTCACTGCTCCTCGCCAAAGACAATTGCACCTCTCCCGCGCGCGTTATTGTTCGTTAAAGCTCTCCAGTTGCAAGGAACTCGCAAGCTCTTGATTTTTCCCGAACGAGGCGTGATTCTTTGCCATTAAGAGCTGGCTGGCTGCTGCTGCTGCTACTGGTCGTTCGCGCTTATTATGCGAGAGAGTCACACTCGTGCACGAGCGGTGTGCTTACAGGCGCAGGTAGTAGCTATATAGGAAGGGAGACCCCAGCCAAGGACTAAATGAGTACATTGCTCGGCGCTGCCGAGAGGAAGGAAGGGCTCCGAAGGGGATGAGGTGAAGGCAGCTCCCAGTACAGTCGCAACAGCAGCAGCAGCGATCACATTAATCAGAGGTTATTGCGTGCATTCCTAATCATCCGCGTTCGCTGCTGTTGCTTCTCTCTCTCTCTCTCTCGCTCTCACAGCCGCCGTTGCCGCTGCCGCTGCCTTGCTGTTTCTGATTGGTGCATTACTCGGTATTTCCGGTATGATTCTACATTCCAATTGGCCTACGGTCATATTCGCACACGCAAATACGTGTATACGGAAAGCTCGTTTCAATCGAATTCACTGACCTCCCCCGCTGGCCCCTCGCTGCTCTCTACCTACCTCCGCCGCTTCTGCTGCTGCCGCTTTTGTAGCACAGCTCTCTCTCTCTCTCACTCACCCTCTTGGACGCATGACCGTGTGTGCGTGTGCTGCGCGTTGCAACGTCGTAAATGCGCCGAGCGCGTTATATTGCCGTTGCCGCTGCTATTAGCGCGCATATTACACATTACGAGACTGCCGCCGTTGCTGCTGCTGGCGAGAGCACAAAAGAAGCCCCGCGCCAAAGAGACACAAAGATGCGCGTCGCCACGGCTAGCAGCTGGACCGAAAGTCATTTCGATTTGCTAAACTTGCCGCTTGCTCGATAATTACACAGTAATTAGCAATCCATTTTCGATTCTCTACCTACCCCTACCGCCAGCCCTCTTCACTACCGCTGTATACAATTATTACAAGCGCGCGAACCATACAACTCTGTACAACAGCGAGGCAGAGAGAGAGAAAGAGAGATAGAAAGAGAGAAATAGCAAATTCGTAATATCCTATGAAAGGTGAGGTGCGCGCAAAACAGGCTTATATTTCTGCGCCCACCACCGCGGACTAAACTCGCGGCGCACATTTTCAAATTTCCTATTTGTAAATAAGCAATCGGCAATCGGCAATATGTATATAAATGCGACACAGCAGCAGCAGCAGCGGCAAAACGAGCGAGAGAGAGACAATTAATCATTTCAATTAACGGACAACTCAATCGGAACATGGCAGACGTCGACGCGGCGAGAGGAGAGAGAGAAATAGAGAAGAATATTGCAAGTACCGCCGGAAACTCGCACTTTGCCATTTTTCCTCTTGCCGACTCCTGCTCTCGACTGTTCACACTCTCTCTCTCTCTCTCGCCCTTTAAAGCTCTATTCGCTGCCCCCGGAATGGTTTTATCGCGAGGCCTGAATTTTCATTAGCTTTTCGTTCTTTTCCTATTTCCGTTGAATAAACGATCCTCGCTTGCTCGCGCGCGCGCGACCTGCGCGTGTGCTGCGCTGCTGCTGCTCTGGTCACTTTAAACTCGTTTTCGTCCGACTACCGGACAATCTTTCCTGCATCAACGTCGTCATTATCATCCGTCTGAAGCGGGCGCCGATTTGAAATAAAAAAAAAAGAATAGAATCGACTGAGAGAGCGAGAGAGAGGGTATCTTCTAACGAGGTTAGCGTGGATTACTCGAGGCAGTTCGCGTGGCGAAAGTCGAGATTGAGAAAACTGGCGCGTAACCATGATTTTATATAAAAGGTAAGAAAGAAAGAGAGAAAAAAAAACACTAGGTAAAAAAAAGAAAACGAGTAGTAGAAGTAGTAGTTGTAGTAGTAGCAGAGATAAAAAATTATAAAACCGCAAGACGCAGAAACGAGATAATATAATATTAGCCCGTGGAGAAGCGACGCGCTCCAGTCTTAAACAGGTTATGCGACCGCTCGCGCGTCGTGCAAAGCTACAATGAGAGAGACAGAGAGAGAGCCAGGTGCGACTTTAGCCTCTTCCTCATTTATATTTTTCCTTTGCAGCTTCGTTTTATTTTTCCATTTTGTTATTGTCGTCCTCGCCCTCCCCCGTCATCCACTTGCTTTTTACAATCAGTATTCGATGGATATTTCTATACACGCCCATACACAAGCTCACTTGATTTGCATTTATTTTTCTCGTGGCTGACTCTTTTAAATCCCCGGCGTCGCTCTTTCTCTCTCTCTCTCTCTCTCTCTTCTTTCTCTTCCAATGAGCTTCGTTTCGCATTTTTCTATACCCTCAATTTTCGCGCACACGGCCGCGGAGGACTTTTTCTTCATTAATATTATAATTTTCGCTTACGCTTATTTATATAAATGGGAGATTTTTGTACACCACCGCGACTGGAGAATAAGGGCTCGGGTAGTTGCTAATGCCTGGTAGCTTAGCAACTTTCGCTGCAATTTAATAACTTTAACCGTTAACGAAGATAACGAAATTTAAACTTATATCGCTGCGAGGGGGAGGTAAGGGGAGAAGGGGATAGAGAGAGAGAGTGGAAAGCATTAACGGCTGAATTCCATTAAGAATATAATCTACTTAAACTAAGCGTCCTTTTCTGCGCACAAAATGCTGAGAGTGTGCATCGTGTAATGTTTAAACGATCCTGAGAGAGCAAAATAAGAGATAGGGATTTTTTTTTACTTGCTCGCGCGCCACATTATCGGAATCGTCATTCGCGCGGATTGAGGAAAATTACATCTCTCTATTGCGATAATGAAATTTTTGAGGGCTCCGAAGAATACTTGCGCCATTTTGTCGGTGGGGCTCGTCAGTGTGTGTGAGTGTGAATATTCAAGAGCAAACGGACAGATAAATAATTTACAAGACGCAGGAAGGCGTGAATTAATCGACTCGCCTCGAGTCTCGCGCGACAGGCAGTGAGAAACCAATGGCGGCTTAAATAGGAAATAAGTTAATGCCGGAGGCTATATACGTTGGCCTATACAAGTCCCTGCCGAGCGCGTTCGAATTTTCTACCAATTTCTTTTGGCACTTGGCAATGGCAGGCACGAGCTGCTGCGAGCGTATAATCGGCGCGGGTGTGCGGCAATCGTTACGGTCGGTGTCAAGCAAAGCTCTTGCCCCCCTACCAAACCCAAACTCTCTAGTATTTTCATGCGCGCCGATGTATGTACTCTGTATACATGCCTTGCGGCTCTCGCCCGAACTTTTATATATCTGTGTATTTTTTTTTTATTTGACGATTCCAGGCAATTTGCCAGACCCGAAGTAAAACGCGACGTTTCGTTTTCAACACATACACACATACACAGTGGAAGAAATAAAAAAAATCGTTCCCTTTTTTGAATATGTCTATACGTACGTATATAGAACCCCCGGCGTATCGTCGTGCTTTTCTCTAGTTCTGTAATAAACTTCGCGTTTTTAAACTGTCGAAAAGTTCTGCGAGTCGAGTTTACCGATACGTGCATCTGTGCAAATGTGTATGTGTACGTATTTCAGCCAGCTCGATTCTCGTCGCGCCCATGGCAAAAAAAGGCAAAACTCGATCAAGAGCTCGCTTTGGGATTCGTAGACGATGACGACGACGACGACGACGACGACGACGACGACGACGACGACGATATTTTGTGCAATGCGCGAGGGTGGTTCAAGCCGCGGGATAGCGTCAAGCCGTGCAGTCATCTCAATTATCTCGTAGGAGGCGAGAAGAGCCGCGAGATGGGTGGTAGCTTATGCCGGCACGCTGTTGTCGACGCGGAGGTGGTGCTGCTAGTGGTGGTTAAAACCAAATGTAATCGACTGCCTGCCATCTTGAATCTTCAAGAGAATAAACTAATTTCATTGAGAGATTCAAGCTGCTGTCGCTGTACCAACGCGTCTCGTCGAGGGAGCCTCCCCCGGCCGAAAAACATCGCAATGGCGATCGCCGCACTCGGCTCGTCTGCTACCGATTTTTTCAGCGTAAATATGCATTTCTGTAAAATATGCGCGCTCTCGCGACGATACATCTCGATTAATGCGCAAGAGGAATAGAATAACAAATCAGCGAGCTCGCGTCATTAGGGAAATGCAGCTCGAGTCGCGAAGGAGGGCAGATTTTTAAATCCTCCTATGATATATGCGCGCGTTTACGCTCAAGACACTGCACGCGTGATAACCTATACGTGTATGTGTCTGTGTGTGTGTGTGTGTGTGTGTAGGTGCTCGACGCGGCGGTAAAGAAGAAAGCAATTAAAAATCGAAAATACGTGTACGCGTGGCACACGGATATATGTACACGTGTGGCTGCTGCTGCTGCTGCGACTTATCACACCCCCGCAGCAATTCTACATCGTAAATACGCAAAATGCATATTTAGCAACGTGTGCATACGTACACGGATCGTTAGCATGACAAAAGCGCGCAATATATGCAAGAGGTGAATATGCACGCGTGCTAAAAAGAAGCGCATGCGGTGGTGGTGCGGCGGCAGCGGCGGTGGCGGCCCGCCTGCATATGTACAGTATATAAAGTGCAGCTCGTGCATGTGCCGAGCTAAACAATTAATAAGAAACGAGAAATAAAAGTCGAGTCTTTAATAACGAGATGGAAAACAGCGAATCTACCTACCTATACACGTTCTTCTCTCCCTTCCTCTCTCCCTCTCTCTCTACTACTGTACTACGCTTGGGTTATATACATCGTATTTTTCGGTTCTCTTTTAACAAATCCTGTACGCTCTTCGCTTCGGTGCAACGAGAGAGACTCTCTTCTACTTCATTTCCTTCGATCGGAAATCAATTTTCAAGACTCGACAGCGAGAGTTCGGAAGAGCGAGTGAGCGTGAGAGAGAGAGAGAGAGAGAAAAAATGCCGAATCGAATACACGCTCCTTAATGAATTTATGAGAATATTATTCATCCGAGCTTTTACACGCGAATTGTTGTGCTTGTAAATCGGCAAAAAAAAGTACGCCAACGACTTTGCAACACATAATGCCCTCCCAACATTCGGTGGCTTTTTAAATATGATATTTTAATAAAACGTGCGCAATTTCGTAAACACATTCTGCGGTGCTTTATTATGCATGTGTATACGCGCAGCTACTTACTCTCGCTCTCCCTCGCGGACGGCGAAATTTAATTTTTATTCGGCAAATTACGGCCAACATGATGCTTACTCACCTGAAACACACGAAAAAAATAAAAAATAATTATTAGTATCGTTATTAATATTAATATACGTATGGGTAAAAAAGAGTAAAATTGGCGAGGCCGCGAGCCTCGTTAATAATACGCACACGCATACACCCAGACATAAAAAAAATATTTATAGCATTTATATTTCTATACGTATATTTGAGTGCAGAGTTTTTTTCGGGGGGAAAAAAATGTGCAAACTTTTACAGTAAAATATAGTAGTTTAGTATATAGTATATATGAGCAGACACACTCATACACACACAGAGAACGAGCTCGAGGCCGAGAAAATAGATTAATATACGCGTTACGCTAAAAGTTTAGCAAATAAATCTGCAAAGTTCAACAGCAGCGGCGTTCATTTGAATGTTTTTTATCACCCCCGTTCGCGGGCATAAGTATATACGGGCTAGCTCAGGAACAGCGCTGCACAGAGGAGAAGAAAAAAAAATCGCAGACACGATATAAAAATTATAAAATATTCTAAAGGCAAAGAAGAACAACGTCTTAATTACCTCGTTGTAAGGGAACAAAAATGTCGATGGATAAAAAATTCCGCAAGTCCATACAGCGAGTAGCTCGGGCATTCTGGCTCTCTGTCTTTCTTTTACTTTTCCCCTCTTTTAGCTCGACTCCTCTTATTAATGAATATGCATAGGAACAAAATGCAAGAATACCTCGAGCCACTGCTGCCACGTGCCATCGTGTGCACTCATACATCCATATCCTATATGTACTGCACTCGCACGCTCTTACACACATTGTCACCGAGCGCTAATGTCCAAAGAGACCCCTTCTCTCTTTCTCTCACTTGTAGCATTATGCACGTAGCTCGCGCGCGACACGCCATGCGGTTTTCAATCAATTCCGTACGGCGCTGCACGAGACAAAAATTGTTTCTTCGAGGGTTTTGCGGTTAAACTACTTGTTCTCCTAGTCCAGTTTTGAAAAGGACGAAATTATTTATTAGTATATTTGATCCATTCGGTCGCTTCGATCGGTCGGCTGCCTTTGCTTTTTCCCTCCACTCTGGCAGATATATAATATGTAATTAAGAGGGACAGAGAAAGAGAGAGAGGGTATTAGTTGTAAAACGTTTTATTATTATAGACAGATATTCCAGGAGATAGTCGCAGACATTAGTCAGTATTTTATTATAGTCCTGTCCGCGAGAGACTGATTAGCATACAGTTACTTTGAGCCGATCTATTGTTCGAGGCGCACACGTACACACTCACTCACACACACACACACACACACACACACACACACACACACACACACACCACACACACACACACACACACACACACACACCACACACACACACACACACACACACACACACACACACACACACACACACACACACACACACACACTAGCAGCGCTAGAACCGTTGAATGCTAAGTAGTATATGTATATCGAGAGCTATATTATAGATAAAGCGAGAAAGGAGTGTAAATATATATTATATCCGTCTGTATGATTATGTGTGTATGTGTGTGAGCTATTATGTGGTATGTAAATAGAAAGATTGAATTTTCGAGCGTAAATATACATTGTTGTATATCCGCGCACGCAGACGTCGCCATTTACTCCGATCCGTACTGCAGTTGCACTTTCATGAGTACGTAATGCAGTATTAGATTAACTGTAAAAATGAGCTAAAATTAACACGCTTAAACATTCGTGTCTGATGTATAAAGTAAGACGACCAGCTTGTGCTTAAAAAAAGAAGCGTCGACTGGAAGGAGGAGCAGAAGATGCAATTTTGCTTTTAAAACTGAGCAAATACATATATAAATAACGCGCATATAAAACATATTTTCTAATGGACATTGATGTATTGCTTTTTGCATAATTATTTTTAGCATTAATTGAACTCGCGGTGGCAGCGGCGCAGCGTGCCAGTGGCGTGACACCGAGCGAAGAAAAAAAATATTGAGTTTCTTCTATTTTACAACGGCCCTCATGTATATAATATTTTATAAAATGTGAAATATTAATAATAGATTCCGTGCGTTGCATCGCTGACCTAGAAAACGAAACGATTTCTACGTAACAATATAATGCAATGTTTTATAAAACAATATATATACGTATATATCGGCTCGAGCGCGTCATTAAAAATTCTATTGTACACTTGCCAAGTAGCTGGATTTTCTCAAAGTCGTAAAAATAAATATTATATTATATCGAAAGAAATGTTGGGCGCTGTCGGGGGCAGGGACGGCAAGTGGCAAGTGCAGAGCAACGGCAACAGCAACACACATACAGAGGCATCACACACAGAGTAGCTGTTATACTTTTATTTTTACATAGAAACAGGAACTTGTGTATCTCGTTGGCAGTTATTGTTCCTATACGCTAGTTAATTAGTATTACAGTAGGAGCATAAGCCGTTGAATAAATTTTTTTTGTTTCGCCGCGTCGAGCGTATATACGACATATTATGTTTATATTGGCCCACACACTTTCGTCTGGCTAATTACGAAAGAGCTCGCGTCGTTATCGTACTCGCGCACACGTATTCTTTATTATTATCCCCGAAGCAGAGGCGGCGGCAGCGGCGTCAGTGGCAGCAGCAGCAGCAGCGCCGGAGAATCGTCACAAAAGTGTCGTCGTCGATTTGACTTTTTCATTTCTGCCATAGTGCGCTCCTTTCACTGCTATTCATTCGCCGTCAACTCTCGTTGCGCGTTGTGTACCACGCGTGTGTGCTATATAAAAAAAAAACAAACAACAACAACAAAAAACAACAACGATTCCATTATATAAGTTTTTTTCACTCCTCTCTCTCCATCTTTCTCAGACCGATGCACATCATCATCATCATCATTATTTTTTTGCCTCTCATTGTCTTATTCGCTGCTAACGCGCGCATACTTGATATATTCGACAAGATTAAATGATTCGACTGCAGCAGTGGCGTATCATCGTTCCGCCTAGATAATGTATAATAATAATAGATATATGCTGCTGCTGCTGGTGCAGTCGTGTAGGTGCGTTTATAACAAAACGACGACAATACATGTACGAGTGCGCGTAGCCCAGCACCGACTAATCGGGCTCATCTATTTATATTAATTATCGGCGATTAGCAATTGCAATTAATCGCATTATATCGGGGCCGGGCCTTGCATCGCACGTGTGTGTCCGTGTGTGTGTGTGTGCGAGCGCGAGTTTCGCCAGCGTCAGCCATGTATAATACTAGCAGCATCCCTGGTAATTTACTGTTATTGGTCAAATTATGCTACGCTCCAATGCATATTTATGCGGTTAATTATAATTAATGGTAAAATACTATACATTGTGAATGCGTGTGTGCAAGAGGTGCACACAGTGTGTGTGTGTGTGTGTATGCTCTGCACCTATATGCCGTATAGGCGCGTATAAGCGTACTTCGAGTTCGTTATATGTTATACGCGCACGGGTTTGCGTGCTGAATGACAAGCGCCCACACGAGGGTAAGTGTATAATAATATTTAGCCGTTTAACTCGCGCTGCAACGTCTTTTCTTTTCACTCTGCTTTAGTGTATGCCATATAATACAGGAGCTGCTGCCACACGAGTCGAATTAATTCGACTCGACTCGATTTTTAACAAAAAATCGAGGTGCGAACGGCTGAACGAGCAGAGAAAAAAAATACATACACGAGTGCATTAAGTTGAGGCATTTGTCGCGGAGAAATGCGTGCAATTAATTTTCTCTGCTGCAGCCACGTACTGCACGCTGCCTTTTCTTTTCTATAGTCTTTTCGTCGTTGACATGCTCATTCACTTCTCTCTCTCCCCCCATCATATGGGATGGTTTATTGTAAAAAAAAAATTCAGCAGCAGTAGCGGCAGCGGTGGCGGCTTAACACACAATTAATTTTCCTCCACGCTTGACATTTCCAATCGCTGCTCATATATATGCGTATATTGACGTATAGATATACGAATACGTCGTTGAATTGCCATTTCTCTGGCAAACTTTTTGACGACGACGACGACGTCTCCTCCTTCGTTCCATAATTATGTCTATATACGAGCATATAATACACACACGTACACAAATACATATGCATGCACGTACATCATAGAAGTTAATTAATTGACTATAATCGTTGTTATTCCAGAAGTGCAAGTGGCTGCCGCAGCCGAGGCATCGAAAAGTTCGCTGAAAGAGGCGGCGTCATTATTTTCCAGATGAATTCAAGAAAAAGCGGACGATCATTAACGAGTGCTGCTGCGCGCGTTTTTTAATACCGCGATATACCGATGCCGCACACGTATATAGAGCTCTCGCTCTTACTTCCCATTAGGCGCGCTAATTGTTCAATCGAGGTCGACCCTACTTCAGATGCTCCTCTTTTATTTTCCATTTTTTTTTCGTCAAGGTATTTTTCCGAAACCAGGGGAAGGGGGTACAGAAAGAACGGGGGGGGGGGGTGTAGGTGCGTGCGCGGTAAAAAACACCACTAATTTTTTCTCTCTCCTTTTTTTTCGACGTCATCTCTCGTCGACAGTGAGAATATGTAGACGACGATCGGGATGCTAAGTACAGAAGGGAAGGGGGTGAGGTATATGCACAAGGCGTGATTAATTACTAGCAAATAGGAGCGGACGTAGATTGATATATCGCGCTTCTCGTTCTTGCGCGTCGTGCGCCTATGCAGAGAGAGAGAGAGAGTCGATGTCAGCCAGCCGATTTACGGTCTACTCTATGGCTTATGACAAAGGATACAATAGACGGACGCGCGCCACTAGCATCGACGCGCGATCACCACCCACCCCGAGCCTCCCCCTCGCGGACGGAGGCGCTCCGTACTATGTGTCGTGTCCTCTCTGTATACTGCGCGTCGCTGCTTTTTTTACGGCTCATCGATGTCAAGTCGTAAAAGCGTAGCGTACTATACGAGTGGCCTCTGCATGCTGAAGCCGAAGGGTTGCCATTGGTGCACGCGAGCCCGGATCCAGCTCGAGCAGCTTATTTAATAATCGCATTTATGCCGACTGCAACATATCTTAATTCGCGCGCAGTTTACAAAACCCAAGAGAACGTTTTGTTCTTACCGGCACGCGTGCATGTATACGGCGGCGATTTGTACTTAAAGTCTGAAAAGTGTCTGCCACGCGCGGCTCCTGATTTTTTTTCGCTCCTTTATATTTCCTTCTTGGCTCTCCGTTGTTTTTTTGCCCTTGCGTGTGTGTATACATTGCACACTCGCAACACTGACTCCAAGTGCCAAGTTGTTCACGCTTTCTCGAACGCGAAAAACTCGCTCTTCTTTTCCCCTGTGGGGGTACGCTGCTCGCTGCTCGATTTTTTTCTTCTTTTTTCTTTCTATTCAACAGTTTGTTCTGTTGTACATTACAAGTGCGCGAGCGAGTGTGTGCGTGAATATAAATATGGAGAAAAAATCAACGCCTCGTTGGGCTGGAAGAGAGCAAAAAAAAAACTGACATCTGCGAATTTATTATTAAGATAATGTTACCGCGATCAAAGGTAATTATATAAGCTATCGAAAGTTTTATGAAAATTTCCATCGCGCTCCTTTGAAAATATATTATAATAAATTCTTCATTATATCTGCGACATAGTTAAATTTTATTATACATGAATTATTTTACATTAAGATTCAAGGTATATGGTAATAGCGTCTTCGACGACGTTTACACAAGCCCCGGCGAGGGTATTTAAAAAAACATAAAATCGATATAATAGAATTACATCGCGGGTCTTTCGAGCTTTTATATCGGCTGTACACAACGGACAACTCGTTTTTTGAGGTCGTTCGGTACTTAATGGCATGGATATCAGATGCGCGTAAAAATTCAAGAAGTTATAAATAAAAGCAAACAGTCTGTACAAAATTTGACGAATAGAGAAAAACAAATTCATTGAATATTTTCGTGAAAACTCAATGCTAACTGTCACACGAGACGTTGTAAATTATGTATTACCCGAATAATTTTTTGCTTTGATTGAGTGTCAGAAATTTTCTGATTGGAGCTCATATATACATTTGAGCACTGAGCGTAAAAAGAAATCCTAAAAATTAACGAACTCAGACTGCTATAAAAACATATTCGAAATACATGTAAGGCTATTGATGATTGGTGTGCACAAGCAAATTGGTCCGTACTCCTGATATTAACGAGGAGTTGCGGGTTAAGTATACGTACGAATGAATGGAAGAAAAGGTGAAAAGGACACGTCTATTCGCCATGGTTATATGCATGTGTGCGTGTGCGTCTATAATATATATGCGTAGGCGTGCACAAACGCCAGGAGATATTGAAAGAATGGACCCGTTGAAAAGAGAAATATATATCGACGTATCAGGTAAAGTATACACATATAGTCAGCCTCGTGCAACATCAGCGATAGAAATCTCCACGCATTGGCCCTGACATGCAGGTAATATCTCTGTCTGTCTCTTTCCCTCTCACACACCGTGCACGGCGGCTGTTTTCGACTCGATGTATCCCCGCGTATGGATATATAATATGGAGAAGTGCCGCACGCGCGACTATATCTCTCTCTCTCTGCGTATACGCATACCTCGCGAGTGCAATATTTATGGGCGATATTTCCGATTCGACTACTACTGCTGCACACATACACACACTGTTATGTCGATGCATCGGGCCCTTACCACTTCAACGTGTTCACAGTGGGAAATAAAAGGATCGCGAAATTATGATGCATACACCCCATTTGGTATATTTTTTTTTCGCCAATTGCGAGCGCAGCTGAAATTTGTTTTTGCAGCGATCGCTCGATCAAGGAGAAACATATGCACGCGGGCAATGCGAACACGGAGAGAAGAATAACACCAAAATACGAGGAAGACAGGAAAGCTGCAGAGAGCAAAACTTTTTAAATTCGAGACAAAATATTAAAAGTTGGCTCGTGGCAGCAATACAGGAGTATAAGGTGCATATACAAGAGGATGGTTACGTATACACGGAGCACATTAGCATAAAGCCAGGAGGTATATAAGCAAAAAGCAAATATTGTTATAACAAATAATAATAATCATAATAATGAGGCAAAAGAAGGGGTGCTTCGGCTTCGTAACATGCTATTTTATACCGCGGATGTAGAAAAAGACAATAGGCGCGATGCGAGCGACTTTTTGCATGGAAAATGTAACGCACACACATTAGAGAGCAGATATACAGAGCGCGCAGACTTTTTTTTTATATCCGAGGCATTTATGAAAGTCAGCCGGCTCGAAGCAACTGCAATAATCGTTGAAACTAATGCGCCTCTCCCAAGGAGCCCCCCCCCCCCCACACACACACACACACATCCATGCCAGCAGCAGCATTCATATTGTCGCACTTGTACACACGAGTACATATAGTTTATATTACGCGTAATATATTTTAAATAGCCTTCAAAAATCCGTGGCAGCAGGAAAAAAGGTACCTAGGGTAGTAATAGGGACGCGCGCGCGAGAGAAGCTGAGGATCGGCCGTCTACTACCGGCATCGTCGAGAGGTCGAGAATAAGAGAATGGGCTGGTGGCCTGGCGTGTAAGCTCTACTACGCTCTATACGCACGGCGCATAGGTATGGCAGTGTGTATACATATACGTATAAGCAGTGGCGTCGCTGACATAAAGCGTAACGATAACGATCATGGGATGCAGTTAGTCCGCCCCCCGCGCGCGCCCTGGCCGTCCCGGCGTCCTTTCTTAACGATTACGTCCCTGAGAATTATTATGCGTAATAACGTTTCCTAGCGCACCCGCCGCGCCGCTCCTCCACGCCGCGACTCTGTGCGCCCGAGAGCCGAGCCGAGAGAGAGAGAGAGAGCACGCGCCCGCCGCTTTATTATTATTATTATCATTATTATTATTGTTATTGTTATCATTGCTATCTATTATTATTATCATTCATATTATTATCATTATTACTTTTATTTTCTCCTACCCCTTCCTAGCCTCGTGATTCCCCTCTAGACCCCACCCCGAGCGAAAGTTGCTTACTATTATCGCTATTACCTTCGCCCGCTAACAATTATCATTGCTACTTTCTATCTGACTCCTATGCTCTCTTGCATTTTTCGTCATTACTATTATTTCAGGCCGAACCCCAGCTCGCATTTTACGATTTACCTTTCGCGTGCGCAGCTCCATTTGCCCCCCTCCTCTCTCTCTATCTCTCTTCGCGTATACGTATATATAATAAGGTTTAAATTTTGCTAAATTTCCCTTTGCAATATACACACTTGTTGTTGCTGCACTGCTGTTATTGCTGTTTCATTCTAATGTTTATAATTACCCATTCGCGTGTATATGATATATGTTACATATAGTCTAGCTTGGCAATTGCTTATATTTTAATGTGCCTCCGCGTACACTATTTAACATTTTTATTACAAATAAGCCCCGAGCGCCTACTCGCACTTTTCGTCCATTATTTGGGTTTCGTTGAATTCACGATTACTACTCATCAAGATCGAGATAAACATTTTTTAATTTATTAAAATTTTTTTTTTCCTTTCTCTCGCTCTGTATTAGGGAGCAGGTCAAGGCAAGAACGCGGCTAAATATAAAAAAAAACCAAAGAACTCGCTTATACATTGGATTCACTTGTAATGCAAACGAATGCATGAATTTCAGAACTTGAAGTTTTATTAAAAAAAAAAAAAAAATAATTAAATGTGCATCGTGCAGAATGATTTCGATTCGAGTTTTTTTGTGCTCAGAAAATTTATGTAAATTTCAACAATACTCGTCAAAGATTTTCGCCTTCCACGCGCAGGTTCTAAAAGTAAAATACTTTGAATTATCAAAGTGCTATCTAGTGACCTTGCTAAAAATAAATATATATTATAACCCTGTGCGTCGTTATTATCTGGCTTTGAAACGAGAACAAGCGCACTTGCACATAAATATTGTAATTACATTACATATAGAGGTCTCTCTTTCATTATCTATCTACGCCGATTTAATATTATTTGCCATTCGAGTATGCACAATCAAAATAAAAAGAAATAATTTTTATCCTGTTGAGTAATCTTTTGGGCATACAAAAAATGTTATTTTATATAAATGAAAAGAAAAAAAAATAAATTATATAAATGCACGAATATGTACGCCTCGTGTGGGATATAAGCGTGATGTGCATTATGATTATTGCTCGACGTGTATCAGCCGATATATCACTCGAGTTATATATGATGAAAAAAAAAATATATGAAAAGAAAAAAGTATGTATAAAAAGCACAATTTTTCATATCATCGTCGCCTAATGCGCGTACACGCGATACACACGGACACACACAGACGCGAGACAGACAGATAATAATAATTTGCAACAACTATACGAACCGCCAACGTCGCTGAGCTACGGCACATATTCAGCGACGATTTATAATTCAACGACTTTACAATGTTTAATTTGCTGCGTCAAATAATATTCTAGTTCTGTGCTCGCGTACGAACGCACATATGCACATATACAAACACTCACACATGCATTCCTTGCATTGAACTACGCACTTGTGTGTATACATACATTTATATATATATATAATTAAATAAATGCGATGTTTGCCGAACAAAAGATTACAATTGATACCGAACGGCTTGCTCGCAGCTTGCTCTGCATAAATTGCGCAAAGCCCGAGCCTCCACACACAGACACACACGTATACATAACGCACAATATGCGCGCGCTCTTATAACTTATGCAGATCGCAATAGGAAAATATTTGTGATGTCATTATTTTCCATATAAATAAAGATAATAATAATTAACGCCTATTAACGTATTATTATCGATGCTCACGATGATAAACAAGAATGTTTAATAATACGAATGGCCATACGACACACCGCGTGCAATCATCATTTATTTCTGCAGCTATGCTCGTGCGCGCGTATTGTATGTGCGCGTACACTTGTGCGTGCGTGTAGTGCACATATTCGTGATTTAACATATTATATATCGCGAAATCTAATGCTCAAACGACGAAGTAAAGATTGAACGAATAATATATATCAAATTATATGCGTCAACTGCGTATCTAAATCTCGGGCGCTCGTTTGTTTATGAATTAAAAATTTTATTATTACGTTTCCCGTCATCGTCGTCGTCGTCGTCGTCGTCGTCGCGTACTCGAGCACGCTCAGCTCACACATGCATACACACGTGGGAGCGGAAAATTTACATTCGAACGTATTTACATAATGTAAGCATATTTATAATAATAACTTTTCAGCTTTCTGCGCATCTCTCCGCAAACCTGTGCAATAATTGGAAAATGTTCAAGTCGCTTTGAGATTTTTGAGTGCATATGATGCGATTGACTCGACGATATACTCTTGTATTCGCTTTATAAACTATATATACATTTTTATGTTAGTACGTATATATATTTAAATACACGTGCTATGAATGTACGATTACGTAAAGGTCATTTGTATAATATAAAACGAACGACTAGATTTTATGTTCGTACTAGCTCATATTTATATATATAATAAAATATAATAATAATAGCAATATATGTATGTAATATGTATAGAATCGAGTATAGACGTAAATTTTTTTTTATTTTTCCTTCCTCGCACGTGAATTATTCTTTTGAAGAGATAATCTAGAATGAATAATCAGACTTTATTAAAATACAATAGCTGCTAGATGTATCGAGAGTGGGAGATAATAACACGTTGGTGGGCTTATGCAAAACTGCGCCACTAAGCCTGCATACATGTACGTGTGTATGTGCGTGTGCGCGCACAGAGAGATACGATACATCTCTACGCAGCTATTTACGTAGGTACGCACGAGCAAAAGGTAAGAAAAATGACAAAATACGCCGGGCATATATCGAGACAATAAGGCTGCGGAGAGAAAAAAAAGGTGCAGTGTATGAGCGCGCGGTAAGGGTGGCAGAGTACAGGAGAGCTGCGCGGGCGATAATTAGCAGAGGCCGTGCTCCGACTCTACCGTATACACACGCACACACATGCACGTGTATAGGCATGCACACATACACAGGACGATTCACGAGCGTCGGAGACAGGCGCCACGCGCGCTCCTCGCACGGATAGTAGTGGTAGTAGTAGTAGCTAGTAGCAGCAGCAGCAGCAACACACGTGTGCAGTTGCCAGAGCATATCAGTGGCAGTCGGCACTGCATACACGGGCGCGCGAGCGAGAAAGAGGTAAAAAGCAGCAGCAGCGACACGAGGGCCCCCTCCCCTCGTAGCGGCTGATCCGTTTGACACTGGACGCGAGCACATGTCGACTTGCTGCTATATATATATGTACGGAGTCGGTCGCGCGCGAGAGCTACTCTCTCGTACATATACCGAAGCCTCGTTAAACCGCATTTTCAACAATGCTCATTAACTCGTACGTACACGTATACCTGTAGCTATATAGCACATATCGTATGTACGCACGTGCTGCACTGAAGTTGCTGCTCGATAAGTCCGACAATCATCCCGTACACTCTCGTGTGTGTGCACGCGCGCGAGCGAGTTGTTTTACTCGACGCTCGATTGTCTTTTCGTCGGCTCGCTCCCTCTCGCGAATTGATCTTATTTTTTTTGACACGCGATCAATAATTGTTATTACCGGACCGCGGCTGAAACGCTCAAATTAATTCGTCGTCGATATAAACGAACCTTGAATCGTTTATTATTTATAGATTGGCTAATATAATAGCTTCGCTCGCTCGCGAGCTTAGCTAACGCGTACGTATATAAATTCTAATCAACTATTATATACAATATATAAGCTCGTATACACTAATACACTCGTATTATATGTATACTCCGAGCTGACATTGAAATTCATTAAAGTCATTCCATATGTACGTAGGCACACATACATACACATATATGCACGCGCATATTGTATATAAGTTTAAATTATGCAAGCTTTGTTCAATTTGATTTTTTTATTGTTTTAAATTAAATGCCTCGAGAGGAGAGACGCTTGCATCATCGTCGCAGTCCTCGTCACTCAGACTAAAATGACTGATATTATTATATTTAGCTATAATTATTTTATATTATATTTTTTTTCTATATAGATGAATACTTACAAGTTGGCATAGTAGAAAAAAAAAACAATAATAATATTTTATTGTTTTTTTTCATTCTCAGAAGTCGTTATAAAAATTTATTTCAGTGACTCATCATTTATATGTACTCTCTGACTAATTCAATTCAACAATAACAGCTAATATAACAATTTTTGGTTGTCTCAAGGCACTCATAAACATGAATAAAAATATAATTATTCAATTACGTGACCTTTTCATCATGTCATAATAACAGAGTATCATTAACAATTACATCAAATACATTATTGCGATTCGCCAGCGAGTAGCATACGCGGAGATCTAAACGATTCTTGTATATTTGCCATATAAAAATATTTTTCCGCAATGCGACGAGAAAAGCATAAAAAAATGAAAAAAAATCGACGAGTCATTGTAATTACTAATCGTAGCCATGATGTATCGCTCGCTACATTTTAATATATATAATTTTAATTTTATATTATCGTGTAGACATCCCACTATGTAGTTGTTTTGTTACGTGAATCAGCACCAAAACTCACGCGTCGAATTCTTTCTCGCTCGAAATATGTCACAGGCGATCTGCAACACTCGGGTTTGCTCGATTTTTTTTTCATTTTGAACGCACGCGAAAAATATTATGAAAAATTAGCGCTGGCGCATCTATACGACCGGAGAATAGAAAAGGACGCGCTCGTATGCAGGAGGAGGCTCGCACGATCGCGATGGATTGATGATACCATGATTGCAGATGTAATATCTTTCATAAGTTTTTTCTTTCTCTCTCCTCTCTCTTTCTCAGTCGCGAGAGCGAGCGAGCGAGTAAGCAGGAGAGCAGCGAATATATATACGTGCACCATCAATAACGATAGTCTTCAAAATAATGGTTTCCCCTGCTGCGCACGCTGCTAAAACAGCCGCAGAGAGCGAGAGAAGTTTTACGATGAAGGATTCTATATTTTATTATAATTGCAACTCCGAACCTGCTCTGTGTATGTATAAATGTGTGCATATGTGTGTGTGAGTGTGTGTGTGTGCACGAGAACGAGAGAGACTTTATACCAGCAATTACAGAACAAGAGAGAAAGAGAGAGAGCAAGAGCAAAAGGGTACAACATACGCGCGAGTATGTAGCTGTATCTATATTTTCTTTTTTATATTTATAAATATAGTATTATTTGTTTGGTAATGATAGTGATAAGAGTTGGGCATATAACAACGTTATACTTAATTCAAAATAATTATATACACGTGTACACACATACAGCATATATGTATTAGCGATATATATAATATATAATATATATGAAATAGAATGTGAAAGAGAGAGGCCATATGCGTATGGGTATATAATATAGTCTGCAATCAAAACAAAGTATAGGACCCCTTTTTCCGCTGTACTCGCGAGCATACATGTGAGCTCCGGTCTCTTCCCTTCCTCTCTCTCTCTCTCTCTCTTCGTTTCTTTTTTTTCGATATATGAATGTGTGTATACGCGTCTTGTTCAACGAGTTTTTTGCCAGCGTGCACACACACACACACACACGAGAGCATATTATGTGTGCATACATAGCTATTGATAAAGTCGCGCGCGAGCGCAAAAAAGAAATCAAATGACAGAAAAGCAGCTGTCCGAGGCTCTAATTTACCTCTCGCGGTCTCTCGAAACGAAGAGAAGAAAAAAATCGGCGCACAAGTGCAACACATTCTTGGCGTAATAATAGCATTGGATGTCGTATCGACGACAGAATATTATTGGCCTGTGTGAAAAATAAAATGATTTACACGATAAGTACACTACGCTCGATGAATCCAATGTGTATGTCGATTTTTTTCCCTCTCGCTTTTCTCTCTTTTTTTGGTTTGCTTTCGAAACGAGACTTTTCGACGATGGATACATGCTATATGCAGGCTATATTCCGGCGAATACTATACGTATAGTTTAATATGAATTATAGTAGAAACGGTTAACAGGGTAGGTATACATGTTATACATACAACAAGAAGAAGTAGCAGCAGCAGTAAAGGGGGAAGGAGGAGGAGGAGGAAATCGACGAGGAGAGAGAGAGAGAGAGAGAGAGAGAGAGAGGAGCGATGCGTTGCTCTGCACGGGTAAGTATAGTTACGATAAATCAAGCATATCGACGTCCGGCATAGAATTGCAAATGAGCCCATGCTCGCCCCGCCATCTTTAAAATAAAAAGTTTTACTAGAGAGCTACATGTTTGATCTCGCTCTTTCTCTCTCTCTCTCTCTCTCTCTCTCTCTCTCTCTCTCTCTCTCTCTCTCTCAGGCTTGGCTCTACTTTTGTGTATGTGAGTCCCTGTATGTGTGTGGATATATAATATAATATAACAGCAGCAGCAACCACGTGGACGAACAACGCGCACGTTTTCTCCTCTCTCTCTCGAGCTCGCTCAGCCCCCGAAGAACTTAAAATGAATAATGTAACGTATATTTAATTCTATATGTATGTATACACATTTATAAAAGCGACTGCGGGGGCGAAGCTTTTTGTCCGTGTTTATGTGTGTTGATGGTATGTGTGTGTCTGCGTACGTGAGTGTATCTCAAGCCTGGCACCCACCCCTGTGTGCCTGTGCTACTATCACACACATGCGCGCAAGAATGAGCTAGCATATTTTTTACACAAGGAGGTCGTATATAAAACGTATATCGATTTTTTTCCACGAGACGCTTTTAATACTATAGAACACTCGCATATAACAGGCGCGGCGGTGGTGGTGGTGGCGGTGGCGGCGGCGGCAGCGGCGGCCGAGTGAGAGAAAGGGGTAATGAAAATATTTTTTTATGGAAATTACCTCGCGGCTTGTGTTTTCTATCCGCGAGCGCGGCTCTCGCTATGTCGAATTTGTAATTTTGAATCCAGCGAGCCGTGCCCTCCCGTCGTCGTCGTAGTCGTCTTCCTTCCCTTTTTCTCTCTCTCTCCTCTCTCTTCCTCTTTCCTCTATATACATATATTATGCCGTTAGTTGTTGGCACGAGCAAGCAAGAAATCGATCAATGCGATGTTATACTTAATGCAGGGCTCGAGCTCGCTCGATTTTTGCCAATTTTGACGATTACAAAACCGAGTCAGTAGTTCGGCGCACAGTATACACTCTGTGTACGCGCGGCTTTCTATGTATAAATCGACATATGTAAGGTATTAATTGAGTCTCATTGATGTATACACACTCGCAACATATAGTCAAACGCGGCCTTGTTCATAATTCATGCACGACCGCGATCACATTACGCGCGTATACACATACGCTCGTACAGCAGCCACACAGGTCGACATGAACTCGCCGCCTACACATTACGATATCGTCTATTTTCGATTCTTTTTTTCCTTGAACAATTCGACAATTTATATGGAAAAGCAAAGTTAATCGAGCATCTCGTGACAATTTTACAATTGAGATTTTCGACCGTGCCGCGATAAGAGAGAGAATTTAAACGAACGCAACGAGTGATTGATTAGAACTGACAGCGGTAGCAGTAAAAAAGTATGCACACGTACGCGCGGGCGCTCGCAAGAAAAGAAAAAGCAATTGGGCACGAGCTGCAGGCGAGGAGATTAATCGACCGAGTGTCCTGTATATACACACAGCAGCAAACTCGCATTCCTTGAGCCGAGCGTGTTACACATATAATTCAAGCGTATAAAACATTTTTAGGTTTTTGTCCTTCGAATAAAATGGCAAACATAAAAGAAAAAAAAGGAAAAAAAGAAGGAATTGATCGGGTTATTATCGCCGGGGTAAAGAGTCATTCGACACCGCTGTCGCAATGAATGAATCGCAGAACTCGGGAGTCGACTCGACACCTCGAAGATGACTACCAGGGAGAGGGGCTGAAAGCTGCGACGACTCTCTGGCCATTGTAATTCATGTATTTCGCAGCAATAAAGCCAGCCGAAGCTCACTGCGTCGATACCACTACCACCACAACTAGTTCGACTTTTACGAGCTACAGTTTTTTTTTTTCGTTTTCCTTTTTTTTTAATCTACTCGCAATAAAACAAAACAAAAAAAGAAAAATACGAAACTCCTGTGCTCTCGCGCGCGCACAAATATTGATGCATTGCCGTATTATGCCACTGCCGAGTTGGTATTTTTATTCCTTTTATTCTTTAATGCAGCGCTCGTCATAATACTCGCGCGAGCGCGCACCGGTAGTTTATAGAGGCCAATAATTTGAATTTAACTCATCGGTAGCGGCAAACAACATTTTTATAATTTTCTCGTAATCACCATTCGTCGCTGCTGTACGAGCATTACAGGTGTATACAGCTTATCCTGATCCTGCACATGTATGTGTGTGTGTGTGTGTGTGTGTGTGTGTGTGTGTGTGTGTGTATGTGCGCGCGCGTCTATGTGTGCATGTATAATTATTAACAATATTAACATAATTATGTCTCTGCTGCGGCGGGCAGATATACCATTACGAGATACTTTTTCTCTCCTTCTATATGGGCTCTTTCGCGGCTCGAGCAATGTATCAGCGAGTAATAACAATAACAATATTATTGCCATTACAGTTATACATTAGAGAATTATTTTTTTGCGTAATTACGATAGAAAATAAGAATGTGCATATTATATACACGTATGTAGCTACAAGTTGGCAAGTCGACACTGTACGCTGCGGTGGCTACTGCGCGTACATTACATTATAAAACTCGGAGAGCTATGGCAATTACCATAAAGGAAAATATATATACACACACATAGTAGTCTTACGATATGTTTTAACGTAAATCATTTCCATGACTTTTTATACCGGGTGTCCTCACGTATAATAAATGAAAAAAAATTACACAAAACATAATAAAAGATATTATCGGCGTAAGAAAAGAGCCGCGCGCGATGATATTTTTTCTGTCCCTCTCCTCTATGTTCCTTTCTTTCTCTAACCATTTTTAACATTCATTCCGCTACTATATACTCTTGTATGCATACAAGTCTAAAAAACTAAAGCTATTATTTCTCTCGTCTGCATTTTTCAAGCCAATTTAGTGCGCGCGTAATCACATGAATTTCGCCTTCGGTGTATACTATATACGCACACATAGAAATGTCAAATTGTTAAATAACAATTTTATTCTCGGATCCTAATCAAAATATTACGTGTGCGGTAGAAAGAGACGAAGAAAAAAATCCCTCCTCTCCTCGCTTCCTCGGATCCTAATAAAACAATCAAACAATGTTCAGAACGAGAATATCACATGGGCGAAGCGTGAATTACATTAACCGCACGCGGCCGACTCCAAACTGACGTAACATAACTCGCGCGCACATATATATTATAAATATAAATATACACGTGCGGCATTAGTGTACAGTGCGGGACACACACACAGGCAAATCTGTTTTCACTTTAATCTTATCGTTATTATTATAGCGCAACTCGCTCTATGTAATAAATATTATTGATACAAAAGTTAATTCACTCGCTTATCTAAACGTCTCGACTATTTCCCAGGCTTCGCTGCGCCTCCCTATCTCTACGGGATCTTTTTCTTTAAATTTATATTTAATATTATAATATCTAGCCGAACTGAAAGCGCACAACGCGATTAAAACTATATGCCGTCCTTTTTCACCAATTACAAAAAGATCTTATGGCTATTATGCAGTAAACATTTATTTTTAGTACAAAATTTTAGTTTATCTTAACGGAATAACAGGGCAATTACTGGACTGCTATTTTGTGCGCGAGCTCCAAAATTTATATTCTCGGCTGCATACATATTATAATATATCATATAAAACTCAGAGTCACGGGTATCTTTGTTATTTTTCTCGCGTTAGTCGGTGCAAAAAAAAGAAGAACAAAACCAATAATTCTCGAGTCCGTATCCGAGGTGCAGGAACAATCGTTACAGTTGCTCCGACTTTGAGAGCCACTGGTTTAATAATAATATACGATAGCAAATATTCACTCGAACGTACGCAGAAGCAAGCTCCAGCCGCAGTGTCGGCAACTACACATTGATATAAATACTTATATAAATTTTATAATAACTCCCAAGGCCTTTATAAACGTTTATTATTTACCGCATTTATATATTATATGCTATATAGCGCGTAGCTGCACTCGACCGGCTCTCTTAGTCATTCTATCTCGGTCTTGAAGCGCGCGCGCGCGCAGAGAGCCAAGCCATTATTAAAAAATAATTTTATAACGCTGGGGTTTTAGTAAACGAACGAAATTGCCAAGCGTTGAATTTGGTTTTCTCCGTCTCTCGAGCTGCTGACTCGAGCTCCTTTTCCCCTGCGCGCATCCTCGAGCACGCGCACAAGTTTTTATTTTAAAGGATCACGGCCGCCGAAGTTGAATGTATATTTCTTTATATAATTTTTTTAATACTATCTCTCTTGGCCTCTCTTCAAAGTCGAACATTATACATCTATATAGATAAATGTACGTTGAAAAGTGAGTTATTACTCGATTTGCCTCACGATAATTTTGGACTAATGCATTACTTTTTGCTGCACTGCTAATATAGCTGACGATGTGCGCGCGCCCCGATGTAACATTACACGAAAAGCCAATTTGATGCCACTATTCGGTGAAGTTACAAGCCAAACTCGTATAATAATAATAGTAAGAATCAGCGCGGGTTCGGGGGCTAGAGATAAAACCAAGAGTAACGAGTACACACGTGCATCCACGAGCTGCAACAAATGCATTTCTCGAGGTCACGCATGCGACTAATAAAAAAAAAGGAGATAGAGAGAAAGAAAAAGAAAGAGAGGGTGGGAGGAAAAGAGAAGAAAAAGCGCAGCACGCACGGAAGTGCGTAAAAAAGGCTTTATCACGTGTAGAGAATGGTGCGAGGGCGAAGGGTTGCACAAATCCAAAAGCTCGCGTGTGCAGCTGCTGCAGCCGCGCGTGCAGTGCAGTGTGTGTAGGAGCGTGTAACTATAAGTAGCTGCATAACATCCCTTGGCATTATTACGTGTGGGGGAGGAGAGGCAAGAGAGAGAGAGAGAGAGAGAAAGGATACGTCTTGTCTTTATGATGCGCGCCGGCTCGACAATATAATACATAATTTTTTACAAATCCTCGTGTCGCTTCCCTTCTCCCGTCGCCCGCTCGCTCGGCATTATAATACGCGACTACGCGGAGAGTCAAAAGTCAGTCGCGTATACTTGCACGAGTATAAATATGTTTGCTACTTAGCAGCCCACACGTCGCGTACGTGAGTACGTGTTTACGATGAATTTTGACTTAACAATTGACGTACCATGTGCTGTAAAAGCATATGGGGACCTTTTTCCCTCTCTTTTTCCCCTCTCTCTCTCTTTCTTTCTCTTTTACTATGCCTTCCTCGTTGAAATATGAAACAAGAGGGCGACATTATTGCGTCTACGCGTACGTGTGTATGCGGCTTAAAAGTGCACGCAGCGCGTTCACCTTCGACTTTCCGAATTCCCCCGTTGTATGCGCGCCCCCTTCCCCTATGAAGCAAGTACTGCAACTGCGATAGCTATATCCAAATGCGGGGGCACAGCACACATATCTGCATGTAGTTTTCATATTGAAATGTATACGTAGAGAGAAATTGGCGTGCGCGAGCTGTGAACAATCGTTCGTTAAATCGAGCATTTCAGAGACACACGTGACTACGCGTGTATAGTTTGCCATCATCAATGATAAGAGAGAAACTTTGAAAATCGTCCACAGGCTTCGCACCTGATTTTCAATGAAAATTATTTTTCGCCAAGGGTCATTTTGAGCGATTGAATTTCCACAGGTTGTCGGCATTAGATGAAAAGAGAGAGAGAGCGAGTGAGTGAAAGGGAGAGAGGGAAGCTGCGAAAAGCCGAAGAATATGAAATAGAGAATAATCTGATTGTCAGCAAGTTTATACGTCGCGCTTCGATTAAAATCCGGCCCAGCATGAGCTGCTGCTGCAACGCCGATATCGTTACTACGGTCTCGCTTGCTCATCTCCACTCTCGTCCGCTTGTTACACAGCCCAACATACACAGGCGTTCACCTGCACTCACAATGAATATTCTCTATTTATTATTAGTACGCATGTATATATATACACACAACGCGGGGCCGTGGTCGTTTTTGTATTTTTCATTTTTTTCATATACATGCACACGCGCCTGCACAGCGACGTTGTTCCCCTCTAATGGGAATACAAATTATTTTTTACCAATGCAAAGTTACACGCATACGAGCGTATACAAAAAAATCAATTGACTCGACTTTTTCGTTTTCTCATTTTTATATCCTCTCTCTCTCTCTCTCTCTCTTTCTCTACCAGTTTCAACCCTCGCTTTTTTTTGCAGCCCATACACTTGCAACTTTTATGATTTTTCTCTCGCTCTTCGCTCTCGCGCGCTCCACGTACGTGTGTGCGTGTATGTGTGCTTGTGTATATGCGTACGTGTATGTGCGAGCAACGTGGCGAGTAATAAGAGATATTAAATTTCATACTTTATTGCTTTCCCTATAAAGACTCTGCCAAAAGTTTTTCTCTCTCACTGTCGTACGATAACATATATATTTAATAACAACCCATAGGCACGGATTTACAGCCTGTCGATTCCAACGCAAGGATTACGTGAAATTATAGGTATTTTTTTTTCCTTTCGGAGATGAAAGTTTTTCAGCAATTAAAACAAAAATGATGCATTAACGGCATGTCAAAGCGCGATTAAAATGAAGATTTCCAAACACTCAGCGTAATTTTTGGTACAAGATATTTTTCCGAAAAGCTTCACAAATTCTGAGAAAAGAAAACAAAACTTGAGGCACATGCATAGCCTCCATGGAAAAATATCTCACTCAAACGACCAAAGTAGGCGTCGAAAAATTTTTAATTATACATAAGCCTGGAGAGCATTTTCTTGAGAGAAATATACATTATAAATGTATTTAATTTATTATATAGAAGAATTCTCCATCTATGCGCGACCTACCAATTTTCATTCGAGCAGAATTAATAAAATATCTTTCTCTCTTTCACTCGGTGCTGCTCCCTACGCTTCTTCCGCTTCTATCGCTCTTTCTGATAAAAATTAGATTTTAACTATTCAAGAGGGAAATTCTTCTACTTTCTTCTGCCTTTAAACATCTATATAGCTCAAGAAGTTGGTGTGCACTCGCTCCACTACGAATAAAATGTAATCGATATATACGCCCCCACGCTGCCGCCTCCTCCTCCCCCGATCCCAGTTTCACCCCCTGTCCCATCTCGACCATTGTGCGGATCAGAAAAAAAAAGAAGGCGCAGTCTAGAAGAGCACTCGTTTAATCGTCCTTTCTATATAATATTTTTAATACTTTACGTCTCTCTCTCTCTTTTTATATATTTTACTTTTATGTTGTTTTATAACTGCGCTTAAGGGAAATAACAAAAGATCGTCGCCTCCGCACCACGGCAGCCTTAATATTATACATTATAGCTGATATAGCAGCGATTGCGAAAATGTTGAAAAATAGTGATGAATTTATACTGCCGTGAACTTGCGGCCTGGCAATAAAAGATAAAAACTTTTTCAAACCGAGGCTTTTTTACGAAGGAACTCTGTGCGCGAGTATGAGTGTGTGCTAAGGATAACTTTGCATATCGAAATGGCTCACAGTCGATCAAACACATTTCTTCTTTGCTATGTTTATTGCCGAGCATTTAAATGCTCTTCGGAGTTGCTCCGAAATGTTCGCCTCCCTCGTGTAATTGCAAATATTATTCGCGATCACGAGAGTTTCAGCAATTTTCTTTTATTAATCCAATTCGAATTCTCGCAAATTTCTTACTCAAATGTACACTTGTGCAGCACCAAAAAAGTATTACAGTGAAGTAGGGACTCTATAAATTTTCTAGCCTGTATGCTATCGTTGTTGTCTCTTACTTTAATGCAAGGACGACCCTTACAACGCTTTATTTACATTTTGAGCTGATGCAGAATTAAACTTAAGCGAGTGTACCACTCAACGACGAAAAAAGACATTACCATGCCAGCTGGCTCTCATAAAAAATATGATAAAAATGTCGAAATTATTCGCTAGCGAATTATAGACATTACTCACACATTTTAGGCTTACCTCGGGCATACACAGTCAACTTATGAACTAGCAGATATAGGTACTCACCTAAAACAGAAAAATAAACAAATTTGTCATGAAAAATGTACACAGTATAGTTGGAAAGAAAGGAGGAGGTATATGTGCACCGAAGAACAAACAGATAAATATTTTGTGTTTGTGACACAATGCGTGAATTAAAAATAACGCGCGTACACACTCGGCACGGCAAGTAGTAGCTAGCTAGCAATGTTTATAGAAAAACGTGCAAAGGGTCGTATAACTAGCGAGCACGAAGAGCGGGAGCAAGGGAAAAAAGAGAACAAATGTATTTTTGATAGATTTTCGGCGCGAAACCAGTGGTGGAAAATTGTCAAAAAAACGAGAGAGTGAGCGAGAGATAGAAAAAAACATTTGCGCGCATACGCGCATACACAGAGGCTCAGTCATACATAGAGAGAGAGAGAGAGAGAGAGAGAGAGAGAAAGAGAGGGCAGTCCCACGGAGCAGAGTGACGAGAGAGCTTATCGAAGTGCGATTAAAATATAAAATGGTTTTGAGAATCCAGCGGTTTTACGTGCCATTTCAATTATTGTCCCATTCCACGCACTTTTTTTCAAACGTCGACTGTCTTTTTCCCACCATAGAGCGCGAGAGCTGCGTGAGGTTTTCCATTATTTTTTTGCATTTCGTTCCATTTGTCGATCGCAAAAAACGCAATATCATTTTAGCACGCTGGGGCTGCTGCTGCTGCTACGTAGTACGAGAGTGCGTGTATACCAGTGTAGGTGTGTGTGCGAGTATAGCGCGAGCCATCAGCGCTTAGGTTGTTGCAGCAGGCTCGCTTGTAGCTTCACTCACACTCCCTCACGGCCCCCGAAATAAAATATACACTTGAAGAATATATATACAGCATCCAGAGATCGCGCGTATACACAGATTTGCGTGCACAGAGTGAGAGGGAGAGCATAGCCATATCATTGTATAAACGAGATTTGCTCTCGCGCGCGAGCTAGTTTTATTTTTTTATAATTCCAATCTCACAGCATGAAAGAGAGAGCAGCGAACATATACAGCGCAGACACACGTGCACAGAGGCCAACAGCGGAAAGCGAGCCAACGTTATTTTTTTATTTCCAATTAAATGAAAAATTCTTTTAATCCTTGAAATCCATTATTGCAGCTGCACCAGCTCTATGCGCGTGTATACGTAGTACGTACCTCTCAGTGGCACTACTATCGCGACGAATCGACACTTGTAAATAATATATTGACTATGCATATACGCGCGTCGACGGTTGCGCGAAGCCGAAAAAAAAAGGAATCAATTTTTCGAGATTTATCAAAATTATTAAAAGCTGATTCGTTACCGGAGGGGCCGCCGCGCGTCGATGTTTATAATGAAAAAACGTTACAGGCCAATTAGTCGACTGTAAAGATGGAAAAATACCGTTGGAAAGCTGCGTTGGCTCGTGTACCGATTGTGCACCTACGGCGCTACTCTTTGCTTTGCTCGATTTCCCTCGATCGAACGCTGCGCAGTTTCGGAAAGCTTAAAACCATTTAAATATCGCCCGATGCGCGCGCCCACGAGACGGCTCGATACTCCGAGCGTTTCGAAGGACGCGGCCAGTTTAGGATTACTTATGATTTTTACCGCTCATTCGGATAGCCCTATAAGCTCGATCGCAAGCTATAAACGCGCCTGGGAGCAAAAAGACCGAGAGAAGTAGCTGCACCAACTGAGCCTACTGTACTTTACGAGTGCGGACTGCAGCGGCAATTTTCATCCCTATTTATTTGTTCTCGTATTTAACGCATTTGTCCCCATACACGCGTGGATCTGCAAGATAAAAAGTTCGGATTTGGCGCGGAGATCTTATACGAGCGCCCGTAAACACGAGTAATTCCTTGCCAATTTTTTACTCTCGACCTCGGAAAAATTGTTATATTAATCGTATAAGGAGCAGATAATTCGCAAGATATCTACATATACTCGTCCACGAGAGGCAGCGGCTATAATCAAATATCCGACGCTTCGCACAATACACACATACGCGTAGAGCACATATCGTGGCTGGGAAGCGCGTTGATGCGAGATTGAGATACAGCCACGCGTTCGTAGTCCAACACTCGATTCATTTATAGGCGCGGGTGTACATCTGCATACATATATGTGGAGAGCGAGAGGAATGGTAGCCGCAGCGCTGCCAGGCATATACACGCGCGCACGATACGTGTACAGTATACGTATGTGCAGGATGCCGATGCCGCCGCCAATCCATTGAAGATATTGCCAAACGGAAAATCTATTGAGCATCGGAGGCTCTCGCGATTAAACTCTCTACGCATTAATCCTAATGATTAATGCAAAAAAAAAGCTGGACTCGCTAGCTCGCGAGCTGAAGAGTGAGAGAAAAAAAAAGGAAAGCTCGCGCGCGCACGCGAGCTGAAAGAGTATTATATAATGGAGCTTTTTCCCCCTACCAGATCGACCTCTTCATTCACTCGACAGCAGGAGCGGCAGCAGAGCAGTGCAGCGCGGCATATCGGCCACGCATAGCCACGGACAGCAGCTACTCGCTGTGATTAAACATTCGAAGGAGAGGAGTCTGCAACTGCAGCAGGTCTCGAGCAGGATTGTTTGCCCTGACCAATTCGATTTTTACAGAACCTTTATAAGCGCGTGCAGCTGTATACACGTGCGCGAGGAAAAAGATTAATATCGGATATGCAGCGAATGAAAAATACAAGTATTTAGAGAGCCAAGTCGAAGAAGAGAGGGAGGAATGAAGAGGGAGAGAGAGAGAAAGCAACAAGGCGCACGAGTGGAATGCAAATATCAGACGATAATGCGCGCGAGAGCTCGAGCCGCGCGAGTTTTGTGCAACCCTTCTCCGCCTCGTGCTCTCGATTCCCGATCGGCTCGCACACACACACACACACTTTAACCCTTGCACGCCTCGTAGACGTCCTTTTTTTCTTTTTTCTTTTCTTTTTTGCTCTCTTTCTCGATGCTCGATGGGTTTTCGCGCTTGGCGTCTCGCGCGTCCGTTGGAAAGAGAATGAAATCAAATAATAATATCAGCTATCATGCTACGGGCTGGATTAATGAGCCGGTGCGCTTTATCAAGCCGTATAATTTTTCACCGAAAAAGCCCCTTGTAATTTGCAGAAAATATAAACAATAATGAAGAGTCCATGCGCGCGCGCAAGAGCCAAAGGTTTTGATGTTTAAAAAATTGCACTTTATATATATCGAGACTGGCAAAAAATTCAAAAGGCCGAATTATACATACACGTCGGTGTATATGCGCGAGCGACGTTTTTTTTTGACCAGTCACACACGAAATATGATGGATTTTTAATTGCCAGTTGCAGATGTTGACAAATTATTACGTGTTCACGTGCTATATACCTATATAGGCCTTTGATCTTTCGCGATGCGTCGTTACATATTAAAGGCAAAAAAAGTCACAAAGCTAAAACGCGTGTATGTACGTGCAATATAATTGATTTGTCCCGAGCTATTTCTCAGGACAAGTCCTAGGCTAAAGAGGGGAAATTTCACGATGCCTCGTCGATAAATAATTCATCTGCTTTATATGAATCGAGTTGGAAACTTCCTGCTACACGCGCGGCGAACGTGAAGTTTTTTTCTATATACAATACCTACAATATATAATATTACGTGATGATACTCGTGCGTTATATATGAGAAGAAAGAGAGGATACACGCGATAATGACGAAACTTTGGGCTAAATTTTCTCACTGGTAATTCGCAGTGACAAAACTCGATCAATTTGCGATGTGGCTTATGTGTGGCACGCATTCACAAGAATTACGATAAACACCCCGCGCCATGAGACGGGTAGGCGCGCGTACTTTAATACTTAATGAGGTAATTTTTCCCCCGACGCATTACAATGCAGAAGGCATCGAATGTATCAATAATAATTATGGTATATAAAGCTCTATAGTACTCTGTCGAGCTGCTTTGCTCGGTCTGCTGCTACCTACCTAGCTGGATCCAAAGTTTTAACTCCAAAGTCTAGTGCAATTTTTTTTCATGAGAAATTACAGTTGGTATAGTTTGACGCAATGGCATAGCCTAGCCATAGACTTTGAAACATTTTAAAAAACTTTGTTCATTTAGTCTATATATTCTATGCGGAATTGAAGTTTATATTCTATATTATTACTTTGTTTTTTTCCCTATTTTTACGCCGTTCGATGTAAAGTCGTAACTGCCGCCGTCAACGCGTATATGGCTAAGTTTGCGATATAAATAAAATGAGTAAGAGAACGAGAGAGAAAAAAAGAAGAAAAGTGCGCGCCCGAGCACTGACGTACAGTGGCTTATAAAATATACGCTTGAATTATTTCGCTCGTCGATGAATCGAAGAAAAATATTTAAAAATCACAAACGGGTATGTGAATGCGATGAGCGCGAGCGTATAGGCCCTGGATGATCAAAAAGAATAAAGGTACGTATAAAATATGAAAGTACTCGCGCGTATATGCGAGCGTGTGCGTACCGTACGTGCATGTGTATACAATTCTCAAGGGCTGCTTGGGTGGGCTTTAAGTGTACATATATATATATATATAAGCCTAACTCGACTCGGCTCGCACTCATACATACACACACTCGTACATACCCTTTAGTCACACAGGCGCGCGAGTACTATATAGTATATATCAATGATTCATATTTAATTGTGGAGAGAGAGCGAGAGAGAGAGAGAGAGAGAGAGAGAGAGAAAGAAAGCCTTCCCCCGTCGACGTCGTTCATTCGCATTATATTCACCGACGCACTCGCACACATGAACACGTATATACATAGTCGGGCTGACGTGTCCGCGGATTATATACTCAAGCCAGGCAGCAGCAGCAGCAACAACGATGTAATATACTATGTGTGTGTATATATGAGCAAGCGAGCAGCTCGATACATAAGATTCAATAATTCATTATATACCAATAGACGCACATGGCATAAGCGTGAGCAAGAGAGTCAGAGAGATAGGCAGAGGCTACAGAGAGCCGATACGAGAAAAAAGTTTTCAACTTGTCTGTACGAGAGGCTATATTATAACGCAAACAAATGTAAATAAATATATAAATGAGTTGTATTGGAGTCGAATCGAGGAGCGAGAGGAGCTACTACCAGCTAGCTCGCGCAAGCACGTTCGAGCAGATTTACTTTTACACTCGTGCTCATAGGCGTATACGTACTATACTACTGCTGGACGGCGCGTCCACTGCCGCGGCATCGTGACATTATGATTGATGCGATATGTAATAGATAATGGAATCATCAGGCTGATGCATGAATAGAATTTCTGATTAGCATTATATATACGCGCACACATAGACACAGCGGCGCACACGTATACACGTTCTGTATTCCCTTTTCAAACGGCGGAGAATCCAATCAGTCGCACATTGCACGCACCATATCCTCCTCTCCATCATCTATATAATATAATAATATTATATATGTACGCGTGTGTGCGTTCGCTGAATACTGCGCGTCACATCTATATTATTATATATATATGCGCGTGTGGCATTGCCCGGAGATAGATTTCAGAATTAACAATGAAAAATAATCAAACTGGTGTGCGACCAGTAAAACTTGAACGTCTCGCTTTCTCTTTTATATTTGCTGCCACGTATCAAGTCGCCCGATGCGATCAGCTTAATTTTACAAATTGATAATTTTCAGTCAAATTATTGACAACTGTCTATAGAGCGTTTGGAGGACGGTCAATGCAACGCGCACTCGGTACTTGTATTAGCACATTGTTTGTCCGCATATAGTTAGTTAGCTTATGTATTGTGTGCATTTGTATGTAGTCAGCTGTGCGAAGAAGCAGGGCTATATTATAATACAGGCGTACATTTAATTCAAACATTCGAGTATTTCATTACAAATGAGCCTATCTCGATGCTGCATGTTATTCGAAAAGCACTACAATAGTCAGCCACCCCCGCCGACGCACCTTGATACGTGCTCCATTGAATCTCCGCCCAAGCTAAGAATTTTAAATGCTGCACGCGCCACGCATCTTTCATTTTTTTTGGCAGTCGCTGAATAAAAAAAAATCATTCTGAATCGGTTATATTTCTCGCTTCGCGAGGTCCCGATGAAAAATGTTCAATCGTCCAGAAAAGCATGAAAGAAGCGATCATCGAGCCCCTGTGTACAGCGGGGCTTTGGCAGTGTACAAAAGTCAAAATATAAAATGTCGAGCGCCCCCACACATATTTAACCCTTTTTCCGCATCCCTTCATTGAAAAAATGGCCTATGGCATCAGCAGCAGCATCAGCAGCAGCAGAGTAAGTTTGCCTAGTTCATTCTCGGCTAGACATGGAAGAATGAAAAAAAAATCATAGAGTGGTGACAGGAAGCATATACACGTGTATACGTATAGAGAGGCGCAGGCTCTGCGCAGGTATATATATCGTATGTGTGAAAAGCGAAGAGGAATCAGACGTTATACATGTAGAAAAGGAACTGGGAATCGATAACTACGCCCCGGGTCATTCGATAGTCATCGAGTGTATACTCGCGCGCTCGTTTGTACGTCGTCTGTCTGTGTGTACCGTACCTTTGGAGGTCGAAAAGCACACATGCTCGGCACACACAAGTGCAGAGAGAGAGAGGGAGGGAGTCAGAGAGCGAGTAGGCTTGTTGTCGACGGCAAGTGCTCAGGTCTCTATCTCGCAGGATACGCGCGCAGTGCATGCACAGAGAGCAGTGCTAGCTTGCAGCCACCCACACACGTATAGATATTTATATATACACACATATATATTTCCTCTCTCTCTCTCTCTCTCGCTACAACAATGACAAACCGTGAAACAATGCTCTCTGCCCGTAGCTGCGACTCTCTACTACCAGTGTTCTACTGGAAAAATTCCAAAAAACGCGAATAATAAAAGTGAGAGCAGGCTAGCAGCAACCCACCCCACCCTCGTCGCCACTGCCACTGCTGCTGCTGCTACTGCACTCTCTAAAGTGTGTGTGCATCGATGTCGTATGCACATACACACGCCGACAGAGAGAAACAAAAAAAAAGCTCCGAGTCCAAGTGAGAGAGTGGAAAAAAATGTAAAAGCTCCATATATGACTCGGAGCGTGCACTGAGAGAGAGAGAGAGAGAGAGAGAGAGAGCGCGAGTGGCACACACAGGGTGACTGTTGCTACTGGCTTTCCTCTCTTACTCACTCACTCACTCCCTTGATGCTATATAGCCACCCGGTCTATATATGTATATACCATATAATATGTACACATACCAAGGGACAATACGACGGCTATGAATGCCTATTATATTTATCTGTAACAGGCGTTTCGCAAAGCAAATAGCGTACACGTACAGGAACTTTCGTGAAACGAATATGAAAAAAAAGGGAACGACGTAAATTTAGCCTTTTCTCGCGAGCAGTGACGCCGCCGCCGCCGCTGCCACTGCTGCAGCTACTACTGCTGCAATACGCGATTGAAAGCCAGACGTTAATTTTTTTTTTCCGAGAGGCAAAATAAAAGCTCGACTCTCACCCTTGGCAATATATTTTTATTCGTCATTCATGGAAAAACATTTTTTTCCTTTTGTTTCGGATCGCCGACTTTTTTTACTTTTTTCTTCGTGTGTATGTAGGTGCGTTGTTGGTGTACGTGTGCCACAGCAGCATTGTCACGCGGCCGGTGTAGCTTTTTACGCGCGGCGATAATCGCTTAAAAATTTAGCCGCGATCGAAAAAAAAAGAGAAGAAGAAAAATATTACAACACGTAACGTAATGTAATTGGCGCGGGTGTGTCGACTCGATAATATACAACAGCTGACAGCGTGACGATCGGAGCTGTCCGCGCGTGAGATGATTGAGGCCGTATAATCTGCCGCACACTCGCGCGTCTTATAACGCGATCAATTATGCGCTAATGTCGCGCGTGTTTTTTTTTGCGCTCATTATAATTCTATTTACGTATCGATTGGGAGTGAGAGATAGAGCGAGAGATGACGATGAACTTGACATTTGCCACGGCTAAATTAGCGCCGATGGCACACGTATCGTCGAATCGATTGCTCGAGCGCCTCGATGTGGCGAGGCGCTTACGTAAAAGTTATACTTTTCACCGCAAGCTCGAGTACAGCTCGTGGCTGCGCGCGGGGCACACGAAGTAGCTGCCGCTGCGATCGGAGATAAAGAAAAAAACGTATATAACCGCGCTGGTGGCGCTTCTATAAGAGCGAAACGACGTGCCGAAGACGGCGGCGGCAGCTTGATGCTCCCTCCCTCTTCATCGCCTCTGTATATATACAAAGTCGGAATCGAGTCGCTAGGTAAAAGACGAAGCCGGATCCAGCGAGCTGCGGGAGCAGTTTTGTTGGAATACCTAGTAGTACGCGTGTATGCCAAAAACTATAACCTGTTGCTCTCTCGTGCGGCTTCTTTCTCTCTCTCTCTCACTCTCTCTGCGACTGGCACGAGCCCGAAAAACGCCCCCAGCTCTCTCATCCTCGCTCGCTCGCGCCAACGAGACCGGCACGTCATGGGCTTTAGCGCTCGGCAGCTCTCGTATATACGCACACAGACACTTTTAAGCTCTGTACGTTTCCGGGCCAAGCGGCGGCAATTCGCACACTTCGCAACAATGAGCCGATTTAAATATCTGACACGCATATATAGGATATTTCTTTTGCGCTTTACACGCGTAATTACCTGTCGCTCGCGCGCGCTCGCGGCCCATGCACTGTGCATATAAGCGGCGCAGGCCAGTCGTGTCGTGTCGTATTTTCATCCGAAAATATGCGCGCGGACTTATCGGCCTGGCGTGAAAGAGATATTATTGATGATGAGAGTTTCGTAATTCGACGAGCGATTCGCGTCATCGAGCAACTGTACACACACACACACACACACACACATGCACATACACACAAGCAGCATGTATACGAGCAGCGTCAATATTATCATTCAGGCGCGAAGCTCGGACTCGATACAACTATACGTGTGTTACAGGCACATGCATACACATCTATACATAATAATAATAATATATAACACGAGGAGACTACCAGGCGTGAGTCTATATTTTGATAAGCTTATATTCTGTTCATTGAAAAAGACAAACGATCGATGCGAGCTTTCACGCGCTCGTTGCTCCGCTGCTGCTGCTGCATCGCGTTTCATATCGCCAATTTCCTCATTAGGAGCTGTGCGTGTTTTGATAAATATAAAGAATTTTTTTAATTATAGCCCTGGCCGATCACGACGGCATTTTATGTAGAGTGAAAAATATAACAAAAAACAAAAAAAAACGCAGCAATAATAATCGAACGATATTTGCAAGCTGCTTTGTGATAACGAGAGCGCAAAAAATGTTTATTCGTGTACGGTATTTTTTCGTTGGCAATGGTGTAGAAGAAAAATATTTATTTCGACACATGTGTGCGACTACTCCACGACCTTTAATATTATTTATACATTATTGCGCCGCTTTTTTTTCTCTTTTTTATTAATGCTACATAAATATACGACGACGTGTTTGTGTAGTTTAAAACAAATTGTTCGGGCTTAACGAGCTCACTCTTTTTTTTTCCTCTGCGTACGTGAATAAATAATAATTACGTCACCAAATCGGCAAATATTTTATTTCTTATCGTAAACAGTCTTTGTAGATTTTCTAGGCTAAAATTATAATTCGCCTATTGAATCAAAATCTCAGAGAATTTCAGAATCGGAATTATGATAATATTCGTGTGCGCGAGGCGCGTGCACCCATTGTCTCGAAATAACTTGCGGAAAATGCAATCCGCTGCGCTGCAGCGGCTCTCGGACCGATTGATTCGCAGGAGTAGATGTATATAATAACGTCGAATTTCAAAATAAGCCATATTATCCGAAAATAGATAAATTCGAGTTACAGTTCCGACGGGGGGGCTAGTACGGGGGGCGCGCACAATGTGGCAACAATTAGGCGTTCTTCTGTCACCGACGAGCTCCGCTGAGCCACTACTGCAGCAGTGTCACGGACGGCGAAGAATGAGTTTTTAATTAACGACTATAATACGCGTATACATACTCGCAAATCCGGCATCATGATCATTTGTTTGTTTTTTTGTTTTTGCCTTTTTCTCTCTCTCTCTCTCTCTCTTTTTTTATGAAATCATTGTTTCGAATGACAATGCGCGAGCTACACAGGCGCACAATAACTGTTATATAGCGTATACCTTTATGCACATCTATATACGTATATACCGCGCACGTTGCTCCACTTCGCTAAAAGAAACGATTGTATATTATACGGCGCGTACACGTGTACATACGATGACTGTCGATGATGAGAAAAAAGAACGATGACATATTTTTCCGGTTTTTGCAGCCTACGACGAGATGTGTAGCTTTAGAGAGAGAGAGAGAGAGAGTGAGGGTAGGGGGAGAGCGAGTGAACGAGGGAGAAAGAGTAAAATGTCTCTACCCTTAGGCCAGGCGCGCGCCCAACACGTATTCACGCCCGCCTGATCGTATATTCGCGCGCGATTTTATCCCTAGTGCGCTTCTGATCTTCCTCTCGTATACGTATGCGTGCACGTACGTGTGTGTGTTTTTTTTCTACCCGATATACTTTTTTATCAACTACTGTGCGTGGCATTGTAACGCGCAACATGTACGCAATCTTTTTTTCTTTCTCTTTTTTTCCTTGTTCCTCTCTCTCTCGTTTTTTCTTCTTTCTTTTTCCTTTTTTTGTAATGTTTGAGTTACACCGCGTCGTGAGTACACCTTTGTTTTTGCTCATTTCAACCCTTTTCGGCGTGCAAAAAATAAAAAGAAGGAAAAAGTCTCCGCTTGCTGCGCTGCGCTCGCATATACATAATATAAAGTAATGATACTACTAATAGTCGTCATTCGCCATGTCTATTTCATGCATGCTACGTACATAAATGTGTCATTATTAATGCTACTGCTGCTTTTGTTCTTCTCTCGTCATCTTCTCTCGCGCATCAAACTAATACATAATGTATGGACGCGAGAATAAACACACACATATACGTATACAGCAGGCGTACATATGTACGCGTGCATATACGTTTGTGTAGGCGCTGTCGAGCTGCTCTGCTTATTATTGTTCGTGACGATGACCGTACAGAGAATAAAATAATATAAATTACTTATGTGTGTGTATGTACGAGTGCCATGTACGTATATTAACACACTCGCTCGAGGAGTATTATATTATAACAGAGCAAAAGTTCATCAACCCCTTCTCGGCTCGGCATACACGCACACGAGGCACTCGCACACACACACATACACGTGCAGCTGGAAAGTCATCCGATTAGAACTTGGTCACGTATTATAAATAATATAAACGCCATGCGAATGTACGAATGCTAATGATTGTCAATGCAGTGCAGACGCGCCGCGTTGTCAATTACATGCGAGAGGCCACATTTACTTCTTATCGAGCCAACCGTATTATGACATACGAGGAAACTCGGCGAGATTTACTTACGTTAAAAGAGAAAAATTGCGTCGTAGCCGAGCGATTTTGGTACGTGCTTGGCTGTATTTAGCATGTGTACTCACCTGTAACGAAAGAACAAAAAAAAATTAAAATGTCATGTAAGTTAGAAAATAAAATTATGATAATACATATTTTTATTATTAGTCATTTTATTCAGATATAAATACACACTCTCTCTCACACACACATACTTACATAAATAATGTATTATATGCATAGAATGTGACCTCCTAAAGCGTAATAACGGGTAATCATCGCGGCATAGTGTGTATACATGTGCGCTAGCGCGCGCGCGCGCGTGTGTGTGTATGTCGCGACTATATTATAATAAATTACAGCGGAAAATAAAATAAATTCCCCATTGTCGCGCGAAATTTGCGAGGTCAATAATTGTTTTCTACAGCCATTAAGCGAAGTAAAGCGTCTTTTCTCATTCGCCTCGAAACTTTCGACTGGCGCTGGCGTTGTCATCGCGCTCGCGAGTCTATCCTCGCTCTGATAAACTTTGTGCGTTGTATATATCTATTCAAAATATATATAGGAGCAGCAGCAGTAAGAGCGGTGGCGTCGGCGACGACGATGACGGCGACAATCGTAATACGTCGCGAGACAGCTGAGCATACAGTCCGAGAAGCCCGCGTAGCAGTATATAGCATGTATTTATACATACACCTGTCGAGCCGTTGATGCCGAGATTGACAATAATATGCAGAAACGACGCGACGACGACGACGACGACGACAACAGACAGCTTCGCGTATTATAATATATTTTTATATATGTACAAACACACAGACACACAGACACACACACTTGTCTGTAGATAGGTAGGCGCATAGCATATACTACATGTGTGTGTATATAAACATAACACGGGAAGTCGTATTATATATGAGTAGAATATTACTTATTTACACACGCACAAGCACAGACACATTCGCGGATAATGCCTGTCAGAGACGCTCCGTGCATATGTTTATATTATAATACGAAGCAACAAAAAAGAAAGAAAAAAACCGGCAAAAAGTAAAAAGAAAGGAGCAGACGAGCGAAGAAGAGCTAAAATTACGCAGGCTGATTTCGCCTCCTCGTGCAGTCGCACAGCTCGCAATGTGTGTATATATATATGCATATGCATACAATAATACCGTTACGGATCATTACGGACTACTGGAATGCGTGTTGGTGTGTGTGTCTGCAATGTATATACGAATATAGAGGCGCGCAACTGCTCTCGGGGAGAGCTGATATTTTATCATATTCCACCAGAGCAGGTATGTATAGTTATACACGGAGTCTATTATAATGTATCGGACGCAACAAGCTCGCGTCGTCGTCGTCGCGCGCGCGATTTTCAACTTTCAGCAGCGCTCGGCACCGCGCGCGATGTGTTTGCCTATTTTCAAGGTATTATTCATTAACAGTGTGTCTGTGCATATACAAGCCGCACGTACATATATACGCGTGTTATCATTTCTTACAGCGGTTGCTCTTATAATGTACGTACCCATGTGTGTGTATATTTATAAACGCTTACACAGAGGCGAATATTTATATTATATGCACAGACACACTCGTATGCACACAGACTTATAGCTGCAGCGGCGCAAGCTTGTTTGCAAATGTAAAACGTACTGGTCTACATAATGCAAGAAGTAATAACTAGTCAAGGACACACACGTATTCACATGTACGCATCGCAGCTGCATGAATTATCGATCACAAGTATTATGCACACACATACACACACATACGTACATATATATTCTTTATTATACATTATAAAGTCTCTCATTGGCTTTCGCGTAGTAACTGGACGTGGTAGACTCTACTATATATACGTAGTAGTGTGCAGCGCCGCGCGTACAGGACGTTATTATCATTTTTTTCTCTTTCTCTTCGCTCCAACTTTTCTCCATGTAGGCATTAGCATAATTCGCGAAAAACTACGTCAAATTTATTACCCGAGCGAGAGAGAGAAAGAGTGAGAGGGAGTGAGAGAGGGAGTAGGAGAAAGAGGGGAAGAGATGGAAAGGGAGAGCAGTAGCAGTGGCTACAGCGAGAGAGAGAGATTTATCATCGTATATCTTGGACTTTTCGAGGCAGTTGAAAAGATATATCCTACATATATATATATACGGCACACAATATGAATTAGAGAGCAAAATAAATTCATGTAATTCGAATGAAAATTTTCAATGTGTCTATGCGAGTAAGCGCGCGCGCGCCTCTGTACGTATACGGCATGAATTGAATAATGGATCAAAATTTTATGTCTTATCACAGATATAATGTTGCGCGCTATACACGCACAGCACACACAACTCGCACGTACACATAATGCATACACACACAGATTCGAGCGAAATGTATGTATATTTAAATATATATGTTATGCGTGCATGTGTATATTCTCTCTCTCATACGCAATTCTCTCTCTATAAGCCATATCTTGACATCAAATTTATGCCGTAGCAGCATTTATATTATATCGTTGCATGAATGCGAAGGAGGAACACACATACTTGCGAGAGAGAAAGAGTGAGAGAGAGAGAGAGAGAGAGAGAGAGAATGAGAGAGGGAGAAAGAAAAATGCAGACGGCAGCGTATTAACAAGTCCAGACGATCGGTGCGATCGGCAAAACATATCTCTGAATCAACTAAATAAGCGACCCATACGTACACGTATACACATAAACGTCCGTTAACTGCGTATATAATGCGCCACTCGCGCAACAACAAATGTACTTTGTAAACTTTTTTCACTTTTTTTATCGCTTTCGATATTAAATGCAACATGCCGGTAATGCAAGAGCCAAGAGTTGCGAGCGGCTTATATAATTGTATACGAGCGAGGATATGGGAAATACATTCGCGAGACGAGCCGAGTATGAGAATTTCCGGTCAACTTCATTTCCTCTAGGAACTATGTAATGTAACGAAATTTCCTAAACACATCTTACGCGAGAGGCTGATGATTTTCGGAGGAAAAATTGATCAAAATTTGATTGATTCTTCGGTTGTTATTTACACGACCCGCGTGTGCAAGTTAACCCTTCGCGACCGGAAAAAATAAGGGTAAAACATTTCTTCTGCTCCTGCCAGCTCTGGAAAGCACCCCCAGCTGGACGCGCAAATACACGAGCTACATAAAAAAATGAAAAGCTCTCAGACATTAATTATCCTCGAGGCAGTGAGCAGTCCCTTCGATGCCGTTTTCCGGCATTCGCGCCCTTTCTATCGAGCGCTTAACAGCCACGCTATGCAGGGATTGAATTTTGATAATAGCCGCAGCAACACACAGCAAGATGTCACTGGGATTTATCTGTCGGGCTTTTGTGCGTCGTCCGCTTCTCACGCGCGGAGCTCACACACTTTTCCGCTACATCGGATCGCGCGCCGTTGTGCGTCGTGTTGTCCTCTTGTCTCGGGGCTGAATTTGTCAAGCGCGCTGCAGCTATTTTATAATATTAATATTCCTTAACTATAGGAGGATAAGAAAAATGGCTGCGACTATAGGATCGGCGCGTACAAGCGCACACGTACATACATACACAGAGACAGACACGCACAGGCGAAATAAGCTTTTCTTTTACTTGTCTCTGGCGAGCGCGTGCGCCGTACTGCCTCGTATATGCAAACAACAAAGACGTACGCAGAGAGAGAGAATAATCGCGTCACAGGTGCGTAGCCGCGCGTTGATTAATCGTCCGCGGAGCTTCTCATGCGTTTATGCACGCGCACGGCCAAACGATATTTTAATATAATCACATTTATTGTGTCGGAGCTTTTCCCTCTATGCATAATAGAACTTATAAAATACGTCGTGTCGCTTGTACGCCGAGCTCGACGTACACTGCACGGGCCATTTTTTTATCCCCCCTCTCGCTCTCTCTCTCTCTCTCGACGCTGCGACAACTTTTTTGTTATAACGTATCCTTTCAACTCTTCCTTAACCTCTGGCGCGCAACATCTCACCCACGCTTCGCCGTCGTGTATTATATATATGCTATACTTATATATTGCATTAATGCAAATTTTCGCCAGCAGGGGGGAGAAACATTTATATGCAGATGAAAAATGTCATTTGCATTTAAAACATTATCTCAATTTACATTATCTTGATCGTCGCAATTTTTTTCCTTCTCTCTCTCCCTGTCTCCTTTTTTTTCTTTTTTAACTATAAATTAACATTGGCTGGCTCAAATTTTCCATTTACATTTAAATACCGCGCACTAGTCTATAATAGTACATATAAATGGAACACACGCATTAACATATAATAGCCGCGGCGTCGAGTTGCGAGCCTACATTACAATACGCCATCGCGAGCAGCAGACCAAATTTCTTCTTCGTTTTTTTTATATAATAATAATTCAAGTCGAAAGAAAAAGGAGCGGAAAAAAGTAAGGCATCATAATAGTCTTCATTAGCAAAGCTATTAACACGTTTTTGAAGTCGGTGCGAGTGTGTATCCATGTGTAGATGTGCACGCGCCGCATATACGATCACGAGGCACTGATGAAAATTTATGGCAGCCACTTGATTGGGTTCAATGTTCCCCATTTAAACATATATATATTTCATCATCGGTCATCGCGAGACTCTCCTTCTCTCTTTGATTAATAAATATATAAGTGCAAGCGTGCGTGTGGATATATTCTCGAGCTTTGCTACAGTGCGACTTGACCTCGTGCAAATAAGAAGAACACAAATAATTCATCGGTTGGAAAATCTCGTCAGGGATTATTCTCGAGCTCAAACGCCTGGAAAATAAGACGGGGGCCCGGCCGCGAAGTTGGCTGAAAAACGAAGCTCGTTCATGAAATCGCGAGGCTCTCTTCACTTGCGCCGAAATCGATACGAAAGCTCGGCAACAAAGAGCACCGAGCGAGAACCCGAGCAGTACGTGCACCGAGCATTATATACGCACACGTATCCGGCGCAATCGCACGTACACGCGTATATAGGTGCAACGTTTGAATATTTATATAGAAATGTGCACATGTATTTCGGCGGGGTTGAGGAGGGAAGAGGGGCGCGCGGGGGAGGGCAGACATTGCGAGTAGTAGCGGCAGAGGTGGAGGAGAAACATATTGAAACGCTTGGCTGGGGGGGGCAGATGCGTCCAATGATATATTAACGCCAACTGTGCGCGCGATACGCCTCGAATAAATTAGAGAATTATTGTTTTATCGCCACCGCACCGAGTATTGCTGCTGCTGCTGCTACTGCTACTACTGCTGTTGCTGCTCTGGGCTCAAGATGCGAGATTTACCGATGCATTTTTGCGAGAAACAATACGCATTCGCGAGCTGGCCAGCTGTTGCCAATTTTTCTCGTTATTGTCGAGAGAGTATAAACACGCGTGAAAAGCTCGAGCGCAGAGCGTTACTTTCACTCGGGCATAAACAATAAATTGATATCTCTTTCTATGCGAGGAATAGCATGAATGTATGTTCTATGCGCTCACCAGCACGTGCGTGTCTGTGTGTGTTCGCGATAGGGAAAATAGCTATACGGCGCGAGCGTGATTATAACAATTTTATGATATGTTCGTTCGGTTGCGGCGGCCTATTATGATTTCTATATACTGCAATTATAAATGCTCGGTCGAAGCCTCGAGTGAAAAACAAAATTTATATACCGCTGTGGCCTCGTCGGCGGCGCCGCTCCGAAATTCATTTGAATAACATTTAATTAAGAATTATCATTTCGTATAGAAATTAATTGACTCATTTGCATTTTGCCATTATTTAATCGTACGTATCTCTCTCTCTCTCTCTCACTCCTCCTCCGCATGGCAGCTTCGGCCCTTTTCTTGCTTCTCGATTGCAGCACAGCTTCGCGCGCGCGAGCAAGCGAGCTCCGCGCTGTACAGCGCGCAGTAATTGTTATTATTTCGCAGCGTGCGTATAGGAGCGAAATTAAATGTATTTCAATTATATTCGTGCCCCGCGCGTACGGGACGCGATAATAAAATATTGTGTGTGTATATATACGGCAGGCATGTAGCAGCAGCAGCAGCACGCGCAGAGGAGCCTCGAGAGCTCGCGCGGGAGAGTTTCAAACGAGATGATGATAGATCGTGGCGCTGCGGCAAGCGCGCGTGTATTTTAGCAAAAGTTTCTCGTTCGGCGCTATATAGAACTGCACATATAGCGATTGTGGTGGCGGCGGCAGCGAACCGAGCGAATCGAAGAAAACTTTGGATTATTGTTGTAATTATCGTCGTTCCTCTTAATACATCCGTGTATTTACATGAAAAAAAAATTTCACATCCTCCTCCGTGTACGTACACGTGTATGTGTGTTCCTCTCTCTCTCAAAGTCCGCTCGCTCGAGCGCTTGCACGCGTATGCGTATGTGTGCATGTGCATGCGAATCTGTATATGTAATATATTTTTATATTCAAATCAAGAGTACTTATCTTATCACGCGAGCGCATGCCTACGTCATATACGCATGTATATACTTAGATTTATTTCGTATCATTATTTATACTCGCGCGCGCGCATCTAATGCGCGTGTATTATAAAATTGTTCTTATTTTCCCTGCCTGCGCGAGCTGCTGTTGCCGACTCGTATGTATGTGTGCTTTTCCTTCTCCTCTCCGCGCGAGCCTACATCGCGCACTGTGTATACACAGGCTTTTTACAACTCGCACATTTTATGCGTATGCGAGTCCGACACAACGTGTACAAGTTGCTGTCGTCGTCGTCGTCGTCGTCGTCGCCGGTTCTCCTACTTATAATGCATTCCAACTTCGAACGCTGATTTAATATATAATCTCTCGGGCGGTGTCCTACAAGATATTAGATTTGTAATTATACACGATGAGCGAGGGAAATGAAAAGTTTTTTTTCTCCGATGATAAAATGCATTAAGAAATATATAGAAATCGCGCGCTCGGCAAAAACCGTGGAAGCAGCAGCAGCGGCAGTGGCAGCGGTAGGGAGACCGAGCAGCGAGCGGAGAAGAAGAATATATATATGTAGAGCGAGAGAGAGAGAGAATGCGAGCGAGCAAATATATTTAAATAAGCCCGTATAAATATAATTTGTTGGCTCGGAGGCGAGGAGCGGCGGAGGCGACGGCAGGGGAAGGGTGGGTGGGGGCGGCAGGCAGTTCGACTGCTGCAGTACTGCCGTCGCGACGTAACTCGTTAAAATATCTACGTTCTTCTGCACTGTGTGTGTATGTGTGCACGCGTGGGTGTGGGTGTGTGTGTGTATGCCATAGCCGCGAATATATTTTAATATTTCGGAATACATTAAACTTTATCGCTGTCGCTCCAACGCAGCAGCTCCCGTAGCCTAGCACCCCTTTCACCGCCACCCTCTATAAATATATATATACATATTTTTTTCCCATTCGCTACTGCTGCCGCCCTTCGCGTGGACTCTCAAATGACCTCGGAACGAAGCGCTTCTTCGAATATTTTATCAAACTTTGCACTTTATACCCGAACGAGCCCTCTCTCGCTCTATATATACATATACTTCGGCGGAGCCTATATATATTTATATGTATAATTCTCTAGGATCGAGAGAGAGAAGAGAGAGAAAGAAAAAAAGCAGGGACGACGGCTGAGAACATAAACGACTAAAAACTTTTGCTCCTATATGAAATAGAGAGAGAAGGCAATCTGCTGCCTTTTCCAGTCTGTTATACCAAGAGAAAGAGAGTCGACTTTCGGTCAAGCTGTGGAGAGGAAAGGATGTCTTTTTTTGTTTTATACACATCGACTTATGATAATGACGCATTTAACGTTCGGACACGAATACGTATATATAGAAGTTTTACCACATTAGCTTTTTTTATTCGCATTGTGCATGTCGACTCGTCTTATTTGTATATTAATATTGTACAAATGACGCAGCAGCGCTAAACAAATTTTCGTCTTGGTAAATTCCAGTTTTTAAAACTCTCGGCAAATAATATAAGAATGTTTTTTTTTATAAAAAAGGCCAGCTGAGAGAAGAAACTTGCAGCTCTCTTTTCTCTTGCAGTCTTTTTTTTGTAAATACATACATATATACTCGTAGAAAGTTAAAGTTCGATAACCTTTCGAGTACATAATGTGTTCGAAATATAAAATGTTACTTGCGCGCATTTGCGAACGCACGAAATGAAAAAAATTTTCTCCGGTGGACTAAAAAATATTTGACAATTTCTACGAATATGTTGTGCGTGCGGATTTTTATGTAAACACTCGCGCTCGCAGTCAGTAAACGCGAGTGAATGAATTTATTGACTTAGCCTGATCATCATAATAACTATGCAATCACGTGTGATCAAAAGCGAGATTCGCTCGTTTGTTTTTATTTTATTTTACTTTTTCACGATGAAAAAAAAAATGTGTAGCCGTGCATACACATACATACACGTGTTTGGCTATAATCATTCGAAGACTCGTAAATCAGTTGGCCACGCGTATACATACACGTATATAGCGGCAGTTGTACAGTCCAGCCCCAGTTGAAGAGGTAATTAAAATTTTTCGTTATCGCGCCATGTTTATACACAATAATATACATATATAACGAGGCGAGCGCAGAGCGACGCGTTAAATTAGCTCCTTTTTTACAATAGCTTACGTAGCAACTGCAGGGGAGGAAAAATACATCAAATAATGTAGCTAAAAATAAAAAATTTCTTTTTTTATAATACGACAGAATATAGCTCGCTAGTGTAGTTGTTGTTGTTAGTGGTGGTGGTGGCGGTGGCGATGGTGATGGTAGTGAGAGAGGAGAGAGAAAGAGAGAATTGCTGCATTTGACTGAAAGTTTTAAAGCCCAAGGTAATAAAAACGAGGGTGCACATATATACAGACGCGCATGTATACATATAGCAGAAATGCTTTTTACGATAAGTTTAACTGTAGCATACCGCGGCAATACTGCAGTTCGTCACTACTTAAAATATATATATATACACATTGTTCTGCGGTAGCCGACTTGCAAACATGCACCGAGTACAGTCATCGCAATGTATATGATGTAAAGTAAAATTTACTATGAATCCAGTAAATTTATCAACACTTCGACATTATGTTTTACGGTTAGAAACAGGTTGATTTTGAGGGATGAAAAATTTTAACTATAACAAAATTTGAAAATACATAACTTTGAGAAAATTGCGCTTGGATCGAATAGCAATTGACACTTGTGAATGAATCATCGACTCGATGATTATGAATTATTTTACTTCTGAAGGTCATTGACCATTGGTTGCCTGGCCAAGAGAAAAGCAAAAGAAAAAAGTGAGGGTGGAAAAGTGTCGAGGAAATAAGACGAAAATAAGGATAATATAGTATATAAAAAGAAGAGCGCAGAGAGAGCGACGAAAAGTTTGCCTAACGGTAAAGCGATGAGTTAACATTAATATATTCCGTCTGAAAGTTTTTATAATATTCTTGAGCTCGGTTGCAGCGGCAGCAGTTACGAAGGCAATGGCAGTATAAGGCATTGTCTGCTCGCGGAACAATAAAACCGACACTATACCTACTGTTCCCATTTATGATGGGCGATTTTTCAGCGAGTCGCTCAAACGAGGCAAAGAGCCAACTCCGACTCGAGACTGCGACTCAGTATTATAATAATAAATATATAATATTATAATGACGCTTCTGCTCGTATGCGTACACACACGAATACGTACAGATATACACATACTCATAAGCTGAGCATAAGATAATAAATAAATGATATATACAGAAAAAGGAAGGAAATATGATGAGAAAAGATTAAGTAAATCCGCTAATTTCATCGGGGATGGGTTCTCGAAATTGGCAAGAACCTCTGCTACAGGGGGTGGCTGCTGCTGCTTCTTGCTTCAAATCGGAAGGTTGAAAACGAAGCTCAGCGGCGAGCGTATTTCTATAACGGGGAAAGAGGAATTAAAAGTAAACATAGCTAAGAAAGAGAGAGAAAGCAAGCGACGTCTCTCTCTCTCTCTCTCTCACTCTCTGGTTAAAGTAATTACATGCCACGCCAGCTGCCTCGCGGACTTTAAATTATAGAAATTATAAAACGTACCAAGAAATGTCTTAACTCTTTTTATATTATTATTACGATTATTATTTTAATGTATTAAGCCCTAGCGCTCCGTTTCGTTTTTTTCCAATCATCGTTCAATTTATACAGTGAAAAAAAGACTAGCACAAGTATTTTCAATTTACCAAACTATAATTCTTGTATTGTAGTCCCTCTGTAATTTTTATTTTTTGGAATTCAAGTTACTTCTACGTACATTATTTTTTTCTTCTATTTTTATTAAGGATGGTTATTTTTGCTTGTTTACCTCGTATCGGAGCCTAATTGAAACTTTCGTTACATCAAGCATTTAAAATATATTTTATATTTTATATTAATTCATTTTGAGTTTTTATCTCAACGCACGCTCGTTTCACGTGTTCGCTTGTTTCATACTTCCTTCACTCGGGAAAGAAAATATTTTCTTTCTTTCTTTCTTTCTTTCTCTTTATTCATTTAATAATGTGCCTTCTCTCTCTTTTGCTTCCTAGTGGTTCTTTTATAATACTTCAAGTTTCTTATATATTATATTTTCATGTCGTTCGCAAGCTTACTGCGACATTACTTGGTTCCAAAGTTTATTATATGTTTTATCTGCATTTTGCTTCCCACTTCAACTTATTCTCTTATATATGTATATTACATATAAATAGTATACACAGTAACATCCTATAATTTATGAAGAGGAAAAAGAAGCCTTTCACTATTTAAGTATCCACGAAACTCCATTTGCTTTTGGACGTGCACCAGAAACGATAGAATTTTAAAGAATTAAAAAATTAAGTCAAATTATAAGTAAATAAACAAACTTGACGAAGATTTTTAAAAATTACCAAATCCTTAAATAAATTATTTCGAATTTATTAACATTTATTTACGTTATTAGGCTTGTGATTACAAATAAAACATATTTATTTTTAATTCTCATGCAAATTAAATAACTATATTTAAACTATTATGCCAGCGCATCATGTATTCTCACAGTAAGTACATCAAAAATAAATTTTTAGAATCCTATTCTACGATACATGAGGGTTCATTTGGGCCGTACATCATACACTAGCTTATGTTTGATTCGATCTATTCCTGATAATTCCAGTGATGATTACCCAATACATTATAAATCTAAGTAACTTAAAGTTTGAATGACTGTACAAAGTAGATGTTGATTCAGTGGGCCACTCTGTGATTGTACAAGTGCGAAAAAATTAAGGTAGAGCCTTGGAATTTGCGGTGTTTTGGCGTCAGCTGGATAACACGTGCACGAATCAGTAGAAACACGAGCTACTAATAGCAACAGTCTGTAAAAATGCGTGCTATTCCGATTCCTGATCTGACCCAACCTGACCAAAAAACCAACTGTTATCGTTAATAATTCCAACTCTATTGGGGGGGGGGGGGGGGGGGGGGGGGGGGGGGGGTCCAGAAGGGTACAGAAAATAAGTCCGACTTTTTATTGGTACTGAATACTGCGTTGGTCATATTTTATGACAATTTTGACCTTGTTTATCTTCTTGTGTACATCGTATACTCGAAACAGTGGTTTATTTCGCCATTCTAATCTAAGACCGTATGGTAATGATTCGAGGCATGCAAAGAATAGCTGACAAACGTAACGTTAACAGAGCTGGTCAAGCCAATGCTCTTTATGGCCATGATATTTCACAGGTTAGGATTTAAATTTAATCTCATCTGATACGGAAAACTTGTTATAAACTTACAAAGTCCTACATCATCATAACAGTTTCTTTTGTTAAAATTTAATATGTTATAATCTGTTAAAAACACTAACACATCCAAAAATTTTAAATCAAAATATAATTTGTAATGTTTTCATTGTTTCTCTAAAATCCTGATAAAATGTTTGATTCTAAATTTTCAGGTCTGTCTTGAGCATCTATGAATACAAATTGTATTAAAATATATGTTTCAGAGCGGTAAATTCAAAATAAACTGAGACTACGCTTCATTTTTGCTCGAGTTCAACGAGCTGCTTCTGTTTTCTTTAGGCGAAAAAAGAGCCTTTAAATTCTAAGAATACGTAAAAAACGAATTAATCGCTCGAATGCAGCATACCCACACATGTTATATACAAACGAAAAAGTACATTAAAGTTTATTATTATGTGCATAAAAATAAGATGTAAACCTTTCATTTTCATATTTGAATATATATGTTTTTGCAAAATATACGAAATTTTCTCCGGAAGAAGAAAAAAATTAAAAGTGTACAGAAGAAATGAAAAAGAATATATTTTCAATGAAAATTAAAAATGTTAAAAAATTTGGTCATATGCGCGTCTAGTGACCAAATAACGTATATTCACACTACTAATAAATTTTTAACCTCAATAATGCCGTGCAAGTAAAAACCTATTTTAAATATATTATGCGCATATACTTTGAGAGAATCAATAATTATTTTTATTACACATTTGATGGTTATGCATATGCGTCTGTGTACCCAAACACTTTACATGTACAAAAGCAGTAAAATATCAACAATAAAATGTAGTGGTTAAATGTTTACCATAGAGCTATTTGGGGAAATATTTAAAAGAAATTTTTGACAATAAGAAAATTTTTTTCGAGAGGACGTCAATCCCCTAAAGATTTTTGAAATCTATAATGCATTTAAAGAAATGTTCATTTTTCAAACTACACTGTTGGCAGGTAAATAATTATTCGTGACAAGCATAAAAAAAAATTTGGTTGGCGAACATATTCACAATTTAGCAGAAAAAAAATCGAACCTCGATTATAAATCCGCTGACATTGCTAATAAAGAAATCACATAAAATATGTAAAAAAATCCTCGCATGCGACTGCGTGTGTGCATACTATACGCTTCAAATGTATGACGCTGTTTTTTTAAATTATACCGTACACACGTGAATATATAGTTATATGTAAATATACAAATATAGATATCGGCGCGAGCAGCGTCGCGAGGAAAAAGTCGAAGCGCATATTTTTTTCGGACAGACAGCTTCGCGGTAATATTCGTGGAGATATATTTAATTGAATATATTGTATACGCTGAGTCGGAGCACGTATACATAAATAATGTACACGCGCAATCGTGGTCCACGGCCCAAGTCAGCTGCACACACACGGAGGTGCACATAATAGGATGGAGGTGTCGCTATATTACCAACCTTATCTTCACGCACTGCGTGATTTATTATTTATTAGCGCGATAACGTTATTTTATCATTATTATCATTAGCTCCGATGAATGGAGCCACAAAAAAAATATAAATAAATTTTCCTACAGCGGGTGACTATACTCGGGCGCGCGCGTGCGCTAAAACATCATCGAGTAGCCGGGCATAATAAAAATATAAGGGATGTAAATACATTCCAAATCATAATACGTCCGAGTAATATTGTTATACAATCTGCATTCGCGTCACGAGTCCGGGCGGGCGCGACGTATTTGTGTGCAGATATACAAGAATAACCAAGCCGTATAATGTAATAAGTTTTTGGCCGCGGCGTCTGTGCACGCGGGTATATATATACGAGAGTCTGCGCGCTCGAGCGCGCGCATGTGTGGGGCTGTATGCTATGTTATGTATATGTAAGAATAATATACGTTACGATAATAAAATAAAAATGTGTAAGATAATAAGAGAATAAGAGGGAAAAAGGGAAAGAGAGAAGCTAGAAGCGAGAGAAACTGCATTGGATGCGTGGCGTGTATTCTCTTTGCGCGCAGCTTGCAAAACAAATCGCGCTTCAGCTTTTATATTATACGCGTGTACATGTACGCGCGCGGCACACGAGCACATTTTGCGAGTAGCGCGAGTTTCTATATTATACTCTGTTTACACAAGACTTATGCAACGCGCCGTTCTTGTATTTCTCTCTCTCTCTCTCTCTCTCTTCCTCTCTGCCTTTGCCTCTCTGCCTAGCTCCTCTGTCGAGCGAGAGAGCTTGTAACTTTGTATATATAGCAGCAGTTTCTGCACCGGGCGTATATTATATTTATAAATATGCCTATTATCGTCATTATCATCGTTTAGCATACGTGTACTGCAGTACATGCGCACGTGCGAGAGAGGAGAGCCTCAAATGTTTTATATTAACGATATTATATAATTGCCCCAAGTACACGATAGGAAAATTACTAAAACGAGTCAGTTTGCTAGGGCCAATAAATTCATCTAAGCTTAAATTTTCTCATCGTATCAAATACGTGAAAAATCCTCCTCTAGACGAATATTTATTTGACTTGGCTCGGCGCGCTCTTCGCCCAGAGTTCGACTGTTGCCTTATAGCAGCAGTTTCGGAATTATTCAAGACCAAGACAGCAATTTGTATTATATATCGCTTAAATAATTTTATTAATTTGTATTATAATTAGCCCCGACGAATAATTTGATAAATGCCATACATATATAAATCCATGGCGTGTGCATGTATACGACTGGGCCGCTGCGAAGCCTGGCTATCGATGCGCGCGTGTATAATATATATAATAATGCGCTTACAATATTCACGAAGCCAGGCTTCGATTCCTGGCCTACCATGCTCACATGCGCGCCGGAGAGATATCACGTGCGTTTATCATTATTAATATGTGTAAATGCGATACTAAATGAGATGGACTTTGGCTGCACATGCACGTGTGTCCGCGCGCGTTTTATTATATATACGTATACGCGTATGCGTTATATGTATGAGAGAGCTCGCGTTTTCTGACAACACTTAATATATTTATTTCTGCGCGACAAATGCACGTAACATATACACATACACACAGATATACTGAGGATATACCGCAGATCTGCAGTTGAGTCGGGGCGTGCGTGTGCACAACGAGCACAGCACGTGAAATATAAACATAAATTTTTAAGTCCATTAACGAGATCAATTTTCTGTATATATCGCCACCACCACCACCACCACCACCACTGCCACTGCCACCGACGCGCTGCTGGCGTGTGGCGATTTTCTACACTCATTACCAAGTATGAATGTTTAATGCGGCCCTCCCTTTCACTCAGAACGACGGAGCAGAATAGCATTTCCACCAATTTCAATTATTAATACTTGTATATTCAGTCAGCTCGCGCGCGATGCCGATACACGAGCTCGGCGCCAGCATCGGCATCAGCAAGAGCGAGTAAGTATATACGTATATATGTAACAATGGAATCTCGATGAGTGAGAGTAGCGTCCCGAGCGAGAGAGAGAGAGAGAGACATGTATTTATTATATATTTATATGTGTAGATATATCAATGGACGCGCAGATACGAACGAAACTCGAGCGAGGTAGAAGCCTCTTGGTTTAATATAGAAATTCCAACTAGCATATCTCATTGTTTCTCTCCATTATTAATTACTTATATAACGCGCGGTTAAATTATTCGTTTTGACTCGACGTATATACGCTACGTCTATATCCTCGCGACGATGCGCTGCTTTTGTGCGCTTGGCATGTGCCCCGACTACGATGCAGGCAATGATCCATCGTCATTCGGCGTTGAAACATCTCGCGGCCGCTTCTGTCGATGCAGAGCTGTAATATTCGCGACATATGTATTTCGACCGCATTTACATATATATTGTCGATGCGTCGTTTGTTGCAGTCGTGCCGCACACGAATTTTCGCGTAAATATATGAATTTAATAGTACACCCTGTTCGTTCTCGCTCCTATATATACGTGCACATCCGTGTATACTGCTTTATTTTGCACCTCGCGGAGGACCGACTGCCCGACTGCCTGCAAGACTATATAAATGCACTCATGGCAGCAGCAGCAGCAGCAGCAGCGGCGGCGATGATGAATGAATATTTCGAGCGATTATTTTAATTTCTGTATCTGAAGGAGTATAATAATGTAATATATCACCCTGAGAATGAGAATGAGCGAGAGAAAAAGAAACGAACTTTCTCGTTCGCGCAATATAAAAAAGGGCTATTAATCACGGGCTTCAGTTTTGCTCGCTCCCTGACGTGTTTTTTACCTCGAATTTGAAGGCAGAAATTGTTGCACCTATATATATGCAGCGCACATTCGTACATCGAGGAATGAAACGTATATAAATCGAAAATATCGAAGAAATTCGTGAAAACGCTCGAGTGCATGTAGTCTACATTCTTCTCAACGAGACAGTTGCATTTTCGATTTAAAATGAATGGATCGAAGAAATATTTAATGCTCTCATGGCTACTGCGCATATTTATACTTTTTCTCTTTCCGAGTAGTATTTCTGTTAAGATTTTGGTTCAAAAACAAAACAAAAGATTTTTCATTCTAATAATGAAATGAATAGATCGAAAAGATTTCGTTTCGTGCAGATAATCGACTTTTCGCGCCCTATATAAAATTCAAAGACTGCATACAATTGCCCCATATACCATTCACGGATGATGAACTTAACACGTCAAATGATTGACTGAACAATTACTCACATATTCCGAAGAGCAATGTGGACGCCCCGTTTTTTGATGTCTTAAGAATTTCTTAATTACTTCTACTTTTGTATACTGCAGGAGATCGAAAATTTTGATTACAGCATTGTTAACGCTGTCAGTTGACTTTGTCAGTGTGAAGTTGAGCATTCAGTTGGGCTCGCTACTCCTGAATTCCAAATCTAATTAATTACTTTCTATTCGTTATGCATAAATATTAGCAGGCTCGTTTTTCAACTCAGATCGAGTCTTCTCGGTAGGCCATTGACACACAGTCCAATATTAACAAACATAATATACACGTACGGACGAATATACATATAAATTCATACATGTGTACATGCAAGTAAAACGTATACGTATATGTACACAGTACGTCTGTTTCTGCTCATATAGAAAGACAGACGAGGAGCTTATATTTGCTCAGACGAGCGCGCAAATCGAGCGAGTGCAACTGCAGTGCTGCATCGCTGCTGCTGCTGCTGCTGCTGATGCCACGTCCCTTATACGACGAGGCGATTATACGTATGTATATATCTGCGCGCACACATGTATACGCATACGAGTCATGCTCATTATATTACTACTGATAAACGTAAACTTGGAACTGCACGAGCGCGTGTGTGGCGCACGTACGAATATCTGCGAGTCGTAAATAATAATAAAATTATTTATAAACATGTGATAACCAGGCAAATGTTTTTATAGATCGAATGAAGAACGTTTGTGTCGAGTTATGGGAGAAGGCAAAAACTTTACCTGTACTTTAAAACTGCGCTAACTGTACAAGTAGCTGCACTCGAGCTGAAATAAAAGACGGTTGTGGTACACACAGCAGGTCAATTGATTTGGTGCTTGACACATTTTAATTACCTGATACAATGAGTATCAGATAAGACTCGATGCGAAATTGGATTGGTTTATGGCCAGCTTTTGATTCCGAGCCAAGATGGATTTCGAAAAAGACTCAGATCGGACTAATTTTTGACTTTCTTCCACGAGCAATGCGTTTGAATAATCCGCTCATGATTTATTCGTCAAGATCGTTACGAGCTGTTATTCCGTCGAGATATAGGCATTGCACAAAAAAGCCAATATATGATCGTGTGGATATATGTTACAAGTTATGTTAATAATCGCATTTTAAAAGCAACCAATGCGTTTGTGTATATCGACTTTATAATATAGGCATGTAAAGCGACAAAAAGTGCATATTATACGTCGTCATCTCGTGTGTGTGTGTGCACGCGTAAGTGTATCTATATACACGCAACGTGTCGTAGTGGAGAACATGTCACCGCGTGCGCGAACACGATAAATCATTATACGTGTGCCGCGGCGATTTTTGCCCGAGACAGGGAGAAACGATGATTTACGTCATGGCATAATATTGAATTAACATTTGTCGCGCAGAAATCTCGCGCGCGCGCGCTTGCGCTGCTTCTGGACGAATAAATAATAACGCGATTAATTTGCTCCAACAGAGAGTGAGTACTTTTCGTTCGGCTCCGCTGCTCCTGCACCAGCCACGGAGCAACCATAAGAACCACGAGATTCCAATTTCTCTCGCGAGAGCGCAAAAAATGTGTGCTCCGTTTTTTTTTGCTCTTTTTTTATTTTTATCTTTTTCATCTTGTGTGTGTGTACTTGAAGCGTGCGCATGTACGACTTGACTGCAGCTTACATAGAAAATACTTGATACATATACACGCGTGTATAATGTGTATATATATCCGGTCATTGCTGCGAGAGAGACTATATAATGCGTTGGATTAATAATTAGATAGGTCGATATCCTGACACACATGCCGATCGCAGCGAGCACTGCCTCTCTCGAGAGAGATAGTGTATGTACAGTTTCATGGCTCTGCACGCGCTTGCGATAATTCTAAATTTATCTAATTATTAATTACAAAGCTGCAGCGGATGAAAATTTAATATGAACATTGTAGGCTTTGCAAAGACGTAGTAAGGTGCATTATATTCGAGACAGACACACGCTCGCACACAGTCTGAAAAAAAACGATGAATAGTTACAAGTCGAAAAGCAAGAGGGAGTCTCGATTTATAAATAAGATTTTAAACTCGTTGCAGCGAGGCAACGACGCGGTGGCTGCGGCAGAGGCGGAAAGTAACTTTGGGATCAGCCATTAAGTTTATAATAAAAGAGAGTTTGTGTACATTCATACTCGCGCTACCGGATAAAACATAACAATAATACATATTAGATATATATATGTACATATAAAACGTACACACGTATATATATATATTGTACATACACGTCGCCTTTTATAAATATGAGTTTATAGTTTATGCAGTAAATTATTATTACCATATATCAAAACGAGCGGTGAGCTGTGCTATGCCCGCGTAAGAATAAGATTTATTAAAAGCCTATAGATTAGCAGTCCCGCGCACTCGCTCACTTGCACGTGTATATGTGTGTGTGTATTCGGTACATAGCGTGTACATTATAGTACGTGAATGTACATATTATATAGGAGCGCGAGCTCACCAATACCATCAAAGCGAAACGAGTATATAAGTACATTGGCGCGCGGAGCGAGCACGTGAGCGCATTTCCGAAGCTATATCTGCGATACATACACACACACACACAGATACAGACACACAGATGCACACAACGACAAGAGCTCCTCTGCTGGTCTGTATAAAGAGAGAGACTCACGTTGAGAATATATAAAACACATATACACATTCTCATTATTTTTAAAGATTCGAGATATCGCACACATTTTTGTATTTATACGTATATATTTGTTGCATCAGCAGTAGCAGCAACAGACGCAGCAACAGCAGCAGCTTGCTCGGAGCGTCGAAGAAAGATGAAAGAGCGAGAAAAAAGTCGGCGATGACGCGTGTGTATATATGTGCCGCAGCTGATGTAAAAGGGCGGACAGATCGTTCTTTTTTCTCTGACTCTCTCTCTCTCTCTCGCCCTCTCGCTCTTTTACTCACTCGACAACAAAGTCCGCTCGCGTGTGTATACGTGTATAATATACTCTTTTTCATCTTTGAGAGGGCTACAGTGCTCTAAATATATATGTTATATACATTTTAAACAGAGAGAGAGGAAGAGAGAGAGAGAGGAGAGCCGCGAGAACAGAGAAAAATCGAGCTGCTACTGCTGTCTCGCGTGTACTTATACACAAAAATTTAGAGTGCCGCCACCAGTGCATGCATTAAATTTGCGTGCATACCAAAAAACAAAAACAAAAAAAAAACAAAAAAGAACGAAAAAAAGTCGGTCAATTTTTGAATATATTGCATAGGCGAAGGGAAATCTTGGCACGATTCGCAAAAATACATCAGCGCGAGTCTAGTCCACGCGAAAAAAAAAATAATACAAAAAAAAGTAGCAAAATCATGGCCGTCGCGCGTTACACGTGGGGAAGTTGATATAGCAGTCGTGTCGTCTCCTCGTCGGTGCAGCGTAGACAGACACGCACACAGCGTACTGCAGCAGCGAACTTCGAAAAGCAAAAAGCAAGAAGAAAGGAAAAAATCTTCCGCGCGCGCTAGCATTAAAATATTATTCTCAGATGAAATAGCGCAAGTCGAGCTTGGGTGGGGTACGTGTATATATAATATATAATGTACACCAGTTCGTGCAGCATGTGTGTATGCATGTGTGCGTGCGCGCGAGTGCAGTGCAAACTCGCGCAGACACATACACTAGACCTACTTTAATTCTGTCCAGACCAAATCCACATTCCGCCGACACGAAAAAAAGATTCAGACCACCATCTATCTCTTTTCATAGTTTCAGATGCTCTGCGTAAGGTAGATATGGCAGTGACGTTACTTATCTACCTTACGCAGAGCATCTAAAACTATGAAAAGAGATAGATGGTGGTCTGAATCTTTTTTTCGTGTCGGCGGAATGTGGATTTGGTCTGGACAGAATTAAGGTAGGTCTAGTGTACACTCGCGCGAATCGTCGCGCATATTTTTAGACTCTTTATATAAATATACAGCGAAGAATCATATATAATGAACGGACCCCGCTTGACATTATAAACGCACACATGCATGTACACGTGTAACTTGGCGTAAGCGTGTATATGAAGCTCTCGCTCACTCTTTTTCTTCTCTCTCTCTCTCTCTCCTCTCTCTATCTCTTCTTCTCTCGTAAAAGAGCCTCTACACTTTTCCGTTCTATGTGTGTATGCATGTGCTTCGCCGTAACATCCCAAGCACATCTTCCACCTACGCAGTCTCGCGCACGAGCACACATACACACACATGTATATACCTGCTAAATCTGCATTCTTGCAGCTGTCACACATGTGTGTATACATACGCGCGCGAATAATACAATGAAATAAAGCGTCGAATGCCGTAAAGTGCGTTGACGCCGAGAAACGCAGTATACTGCAGCAGCAGCGGAGCTCGTACGTATCGTAGCGGCGCGCCGTTAATTTGACGTAAAGCTACATACAGCGTATATATCGACGCGCAAGCTCCAAGTATACGACCTTTTTTTCCTTCGCGCATCCATACGCGGCATGTGTATGCGTACTTTATACGATTCTACTACTACTCGCCTGTAAATACATGTATAAAAACTAGTTAAAAAATCATCGGGTGATACATACCGACGACCTCGCGCTCTTCACAACTTTATATACAAAACTAAGTATTTACTCGGTGCACGATTATAATTTCAAATATAGCATATAAACCAGCGAAAATTAGCAACGAGAGGCTCCTTTCGCTACGTTACCCTACGTGCGTCCGAGTGTAAGTACTCGAGTTGCGACGAAAAGAAAAAAAAGCTGACTAGGCGACCATATATATGTATATCAAAGAGACCGCCAAAGCTAGACCGATTCGCGTTGCATAATTAATCCAGCGTGCAAATTGTTTGCCATGCGACCGCAGAATCTCGGCTTTTATCGGCGATCTTCGGCCAAGACAATTGAAAAGAAAGCGACACCAATGCGTTTCCCAAAACGCATCAATTTTCAAGACTCCAAACACTCGCAGTGCACGAGAATTGTAAAATATTCATGTCGCGAAATTTGACGAAGCACAAGTGACTCGCCTACATTTATATGTATGCGTTATTACAAGGTATGTGCGTGTATAAGCTATAGAGACGCAAGCGCGAGGCTAATACTACGTACGATGCAAAGTATGCTGTGCCGAGCTACAGTCGCATAATTACTATTAATTAAATGTGTGTGCGTATATGTGTGTACATCGTACGGTTCGTGCTTTTGTTCGCGGCTGTGTGTGTATGTGTGTGCTTATACGCGTGCACGCAACTATGCGCCTTGTGCATACGCAGGCATACGTATCGATATGCATACGTGTGTTTGTGTAAAGAACTACACACGCACGTGCATGCACAGTGCCCAGTACACACACATATATACGCCCTCGCGGCTCAAAGTATATTACTCGCTGCAGGAGGACGCGCCTAATATATTTCGCGTTTGTACGCGTACGCGTTCGATTCTCGACCCCCCGCATCGAGGCAGCAGCAGTGCCTCTCGACGTGATTTTTTAAATGGGAAAACTCAATTTTCGGCTTATCCGTATTTTTTTCGTTGCCGTTGTTTTTTTTTTTGGTTGTTTTGCACCGAATCTCACATGAATCAACGTCACAAGCGGAGCGCGCTGGTGGCGGCGTCTGCGACTAACTTTTCGATCTATTTAAATCAAGTTACATAACTTTTTCAATGCGCGCGCGCGCGAACAAAACATATCTTTTATCGCAAAACAAAAACGCGTTTCGCATTTTGCGATAATAAATACGTATAAATAATAAAAAAAAAGCACAGCCAGAGAGAGATGCCGCTTTTTCCCTTTCCTCTCCTTCCTCTCTTCCCCCTCCGGAATCAAACGAATGCGCTCGAATTTACAATGTTTTAATCTAGTATTTGTTATTTGTGTTATTTAAATAACGATAAACTTCGATCTCGCAAAAAGCGAACAATTGCTGAATATGATATATTAACCACTATATATATTATTATGTACACACCAAGTGAGTAAACTCGCCCGCTGCGTTTCGTGATAATTACACTTGAAATTTTTTTCAACAGCTGAGCTTTTTACGTAATTAAAATTAGTATATTTAAAAAATTTTCACTCCACTCACTCGTACAAGCTCATAAGATGCGACGGATGAGGAATTTAAGCGGAATATAATGTAATACATTCGTTTCTCTTTCTCTCTCTTCTCCAGCTGACATCCTCTCGTCTCAATTATTTAGCTCAACTTATACATCTCAAATACAGTCTGGCTTTTATCTACTTACTCGTTAAAAATGAATTTTCTTAGTCAAAAAGTTTTCATTGAACATTATAATATAGTGGCACGCGTATAGAACGCGAAAAAGAAACGAGAAAAAGGATGAGAGCGTACTTAAAAAAAGTTAGTGCGCGCGGATTAATTTTTTGATGAACGAGGCTGATTGACTAGTCGAGAGAAGGAAAGAGAGAGAAAGAGAGAGAGAGAGAGAGAGAGAGAGGAAAAAAGAGAGCACAGCTGCTAATCGCTTAAAATCTAATAGACATTAAAGCACCATCCGTCTAGTGAAATTTTCAATTACTTCGCGGGAGCTGCTACAACCACCGTACAGCCAAAGACTTTGCTCGTCCATATTTTTTTTTTTGCTCTGCTCTGTCGAGAACTGCTCGAGTGCAAGAAGAATATTTCCTTCGTCTTTTTTTCATTTTTCTAATAATGAAAAAAGAAAATTGTTGTAATGTATTACGAATGAAGCCTCGTTTACCGTAATTATATCCGAGCTTGCGCACGAAAGCTCGCTTCCCTAAAGTCGAATTTCACTATTTGTCTTCTCGGCGCGTGCTGCGCGTTCATCGAGCGAATGATGAGATATTATTACTCAATTTATAAACTTATTCATGAGTGTGCACGAGCGAGGCGTCGAGAGAAAAAAGAAGCCTGGCAAATATACAAAAAGCGCATGAATAACAAACTTTTTGTCGACGTCATTTTAATAGAGAAAAAAGTCCTCGGCCGTCTTACACAATTATACACGCGAGACGAGTCGATATTTTTTCCTGTCCCCCAGATTAAAATGTAAATAAAAGAAAGACATTAGCAATGATTTTTTTCGCGCTTACAACTCGCGCCAATTTATCTTTTGTATTATACGGACACTTTTTGCGCGTGTCGTTGATGAGAATTGAAACGAGCCTGAAAATAGTAAAATCTGATTGGTGGATTTTATTGACGTTTATACAACCTCGCGCGATCTCGTGGCGGTGTAAAATACTTTTTGCTCGACGTTAATAATGTAATAAAATCGTTGAATATATAAAGATGGAAAAATCCCAGTAGCAGCGGCAACGCCGACGTCACATAGTTGAGATCGTTAATAAGCTTCTAATGTACATCGAAATAATTCATGCAACAAGAATAATCCTGCTCGAGGCGGACGATCATCGGTTCGATCCCTTTTCCTTAATTATGGTACACGCGAATAGTCCATATCGAGGCTTTGGCCATAATCGGGATAAATTTAATCTCGAGTGTCCCTACCGCGAAAAGGAAAAAAATTTAGGCAGAAAAGGCAAATCGCTAGGTGGGTCTCGCGTTCAAGGAATATATAAAGTACATATACAAAATTACAGTATACGTCTGTGGGTAAGCGCGCGCGTGTGTGTGAAGTAAATTCGACCCACTTAGCACTACTTAGAGCTCGCTGCCACCGCCACGCTAAGTCTGTTATATACGCGCGAGTGTACTAGGGATAGAAAAAGCGAGCAGGAGAGAGAGAGAGAGAGAATACATTATGTTTCGCGAAGCATTATATCACGGCTTATGCAACAAGGCCGCAGTTCTCCGCTCTGCCTCTGGGGCTATATATGCACTATTATTATAATGCCTTACATGTGCGTATACGTGTGTGTGTACAATATATGTATATACAAATTCGCACGTATCTCGCTCGGACAATTGAAAGCGATACATAATGTCGACATTTCGAGCGTCTTTTATGCGTATCGTATACGCGCCGCGACTCGAATATGTGTACAAGCTATATGTACGCATATATATATGTAATATATATAAGAGCGATCAAAGCGGAAACTCATCAGTACTGTATTTGCTATTCATGAATCTCTCAATGACGATGACGACGTCGACGACGCCGACGACGGCTACTGACTGTGGCGGTGGATGCTGCTGCTGCGACGATGATTACGATGAACTTAATGATGATAAACTTAGCATACTCACACGCACGTACAGCCACACATGAGTCGTGCGGCACTGGCGTAAATGGGAAAGTTGGCGCGTATAGATATACTATGCACATTCGCCGACTATCCGATAGATACAACTCGAGTGTGTAAGTTGCGATCTTATTGGCTGCGTTGGCCCGTATGTGTGTGTGTTCCTATGTGCATATGCGGCAGCATGTATGCAAGTTCGCACACGCACAGAGGCACACATAGACGCAGCAACGGAGGCATTATATATTGTAGCAGTAGCAGAATAAGGCGCAGAGCGAGCGCACGAATCTGCATATAATATTGATGTAATTTGCCATTAGAATAGTACATGCAAGTGCGCATATTCGCGTATAAGCTCTCGCTCGCTCTCTTAGTCTAGCATGTGCGGGCAGCAGCAGTAACGTACTGAATAGAGAGAGCGACTATATATTATAAGCCTGCGGGCTCTCAATTAGAGAATCATAATTCGACTCGCCCTTGGATGATGCTACTGTGCGCTTCGTCTAGCCGTGTACGCCACCACTGCTGCTTCTGCTGCTGCTTCATCTACTGTGACTATATAGCATGTATATATCTTATTGTAATGCAATAATATGTACATTCGATTTACGCCGGCGAACGGACACGATTTCTTTTTTAATCAACGCCGAATATAATATTAGTGACGCGCTCGAGTGCACATTTATTTCTTTTCTTTTTTTTATTCTTTTTCCTATCCTGCCTTTATAGCACGCGCATACACGTACACAAGCTTATTGACATTTGAGCATTGGACTCTATTATTTGCTGTAATTACCAGTTAGTTTTTTTTTAACTCCGTCTGTCTTCTTCGTCTTTCGTTTTACTACGAATCAAACGAAGCGTGTCATTATATTTATAAAATACATACATACACTCTCGAGCATATTTATATACACATGTACGTATGTGAACACGTGTTTGTGCAGATTACAAGCGACGACGATGACGATCTTTTATTCTTCTGCAATTCTATCCAAGGTCGTACGAATTTAATAAATACATATATCTAATATATATACGTATATTGGAGAGTCCCTTAATTTATTTTTATTTTTTTTCCTCTTTCCTCCTCTTTTAGATCACTCAATGTCTCATAAAAATTAACTGGATGACTATTTAAAACATTTTATTTTAGTTGAATGCTCTGACCTATTGATTTTTATAAAAAATTCGGAAAAATTCAAACGTGTCCTTTAGTAAATTCTCAACACTTTTTTACGAATGACTTTTTTACCTAAAGTGCTTACTTTTCGAATTAAAAATCGTCAAAATAAAATCACTTGGACTTTTTATAGCTTAGAGGGCAAAAATAAATGAAATAATCTAAGGCACACTCTAATTTATATATGAATAGAGGATGAGAGAGAGGATTAATATAAATTGCACATAATCAAAAAGCTTGAACTTTTCGAAAGGCAACAAAGAGGTGCGCACGGCTGCATGGCAGAGGGTTGGAAGCTCCACTATATAGTGTATACACCCTCTGTCAGTGTGACAGTGTATATATACGCTGTCTATGTGAACGCGCACGCGTGACCTTAAAAAAGCACGTGGCTACACAGAGCTCGAATGATTTTCCGATGATACTATGCAACACGTGTTGAGGGGGTATGAATGGATTTCTATTTACAATGCCGTAATTCGTATGAGAGATTGAAGCCAGCTTGATGAAGCAAATTCGCTCACATTTTAATGGTTTTTTTTTCGAGGCACAGAGTCATGGCTTGGATATATTAAAACGGTAAATCAAAGCCAGTACCAAATGATATTTTTTAATAATAACTTCGTGTTTCAGAACGATTATCCACTATATGCAACCTGGGTACAATATGAGCTGATATCGATTTAATGCCTGAGAGCCCTTTTTGGTACATCCAAAGAATGGTCTCTTTTATTTTATTCCGCGAATTTATCATTCCGCTAATTGTATCCATCGCTTATACGCCCACAAACATGTTCATATACAATTTAGGTAGGAGATGTTTGCAAAAATTGTCAGCAGCTTGACAAGTTAGTTTGCTAAATTTTCGTCATAAGAATCTTCGGCTTATTTCATACAGTCTCTTTGATAAAACGATGCTTCGCTCGGCGTACGAATACATGTAGTAAACAACTACAACACACGCCTGATTCTAATTATTATTGTTATTGCATTTGCAAGTTTAACCTATTTAATAAAGTCATGCAATCGTATTCGCTCGTAATAGTAAGAGAGGAGAGAGAGAGAGAGAAATAATAATTGTAGCAGAAGCGGCAGCTGCACTATTCGACAATGCCGCTCTCTCTCCATCTCTCTCTAATTCTTAGACTTTTTATTGTCACTATCGTTATTAGACGCAAGCGCGGAGCTACTGATGTTCTTTTCTGTGTTTGCATTACAGCCGTATGTGCAATTCAACGCAGTCAGATAAATAAATGAACGCCAACGAGCGCATTACCTCGGTTTGTAATTATTACCATATTGCAGCTTATTGCCCGATCAAATAAATTTTTCAAGTCAAGCTTTAGATTCATTTGATAAAACTATAAAATGTATGCAAGACGTGTAACGGAAAAAATCCTCGTTTAAATGTAATAAACAGTGCAAGCGTCATAAATTGAAATGATAACTGAAGTTTGAACTTCATCCTTTTACATAGAGCAGTAAAAACGTAAACTTAAAGAAAGTTTATGTAAAGATCTTTTAGTTCAAAGAGTAGCACTAATGCACTATAAATCTATAAAATGGAAAGCCAAGAATGTCTTAATGTAAAAAAGTGCCTTTTTCTAAAATGAATACAAGTAGTAAACGTCACATCATTATTTGAATTTGCAAAACTATGTATTAAAGTCCAATTAACTAGCAGATAATATGAAATAAAGTTAAAGGGTAAATGTTTTAACTGAATAATTGTCATAATTATTTTACGCTATTTTTGTTTTCAAGTAATTACTAAATAAATGTATAATAAAATTAAAACTACTTATGATACCTTTGCTTTAAAAATCATAAATTATAACAAATAAATCAATGCTAACACGATGGAAAACTTTTATTATCTTTTTCTGTAAATTAATCCAATAAAAAATATTTAAAAATAAGATTAAAAAAATTTATTGTATTTTCGATTAAAATTTATTCCGAAAGTACGTATATGTACATAAAAATGATATCAAATTTATTCGAACGGAAAAACCCGATATTTTATTAAATTAAAAATAAATTCAGTTTATTTATTTCTATATGCGTAGTAAATGAATTTATATTTCAATTTTGATAGTTCGCAAAAAATTGAAAGGTTATTGAGTTTTCTAAGGCAGTTCCATGGAGTTCACAAACAGAAAGGGTAGTGGTTGCATTAAAGTTTATGAAAATTCAGATAAAAAATTACATGTAACTTTCATCAATTGTTCAAAGTTATTAAAATGATCATCTGTTTATAATTAGATTTTAAGATTACAAAGGATGTCAGTGGGTACTTCGATACAGAGATAAAACAGAAAATTTCGAGGCAGAGAATAAATTGATAATTGAGAAAAATGTTGAGGACTTTTGAAGTAACAAACAATAATAGCTTTCCCGAGTTTTTAAATATTTTTTATTGTAATGTAGTGACCATTGAACGTGGTTTGATGAGATTACATTGATGAAGAAATAGAGGGGAAGCGGACGGTGGGAAGATCAATCGAACATTAATTAGGGTAAGAGGAGATGGCTAGCTAAAATAGAAGTACTCAAGAAGGTAGATTAATGAAATGAAATTCAGTCTTATTAATATGAGAGCATGATATGTAAACAAAAAAACATGGATTATAAAACGTCGGATTTAGCTGCTTTCATTATTATTTTTTTTAGAATTCAAAAAAGAACTTTGATGCTGCACAGAAATCAGAAATTTATGTGCGATCCAGGGTAATGCTTTGAAAGGATAATGTGATCGAGTGCCATTAATTTTTTAGGAGTACAGAAAGATTTATTAACAATTTATCACTATGAAGTCAAACATGTAATTGAAAAAATTTTGACTCATAGAAATATATTCAATAAAATTAAAGGCACAGCAAAAAGTACAGTATAAAAATATCAATTATTTTCAATGAAAGACATGTAATGGACATTGCATGCTTATAGATATGTGCAAAGAATGAGAAGAGAGTATCGGAAAACAATTATATAGTTTATATTTAATTTTAGAGCAAGCTGATGAATTATTAAATTGCATTTTTAATGTATAATTGCCTATGCTCTTTACTTAGTAAGTTCAATGTTTATACCCTATATCAGGCAGGCTACTGTGACCCGTAAGAATTGTATTTATAAGTTTCCAACTATGTTTTTTTTTATCTACGAGCATTACAGAACCGGTAAGTCCTTATGAAATAATGAAAGTATTTTTCTTTGCGTATCGTTCTTTCTCGATCTCTCGCAACGTTATCTCTCACTCGATTGCATGGCCATTACGATATCTGAATTAAATCATTTTATTGAAATTTTCTTCGCACGAAAAGCTGACATTTTTCCTCGAGCGCACGTATCGTACGTACGCACACACTGCATGCATTCGCGCTTGAATCGCATTACATTCGAGCTCATAACTCCTCGATGTTGTCCCGCGCACCTCGAATTATATTCTGTCGATAATTTAAATGTATTATAACGTTTTTGTATAAATATATTTCGAGCGCAGTGGCACACAAGCGAGCATTCGGAGTTTTGTAATTATTTAGTCGATGTAGATGAATAAAATATACTCGCAGGTAGTGCGCTAGCATATAAATACGAGCTGAAAAAATAATAATAACCAAATAAAATCGGTCGCGCACTCATTAATTTCCGCAGAACAGCGGCATAAAATATTCCTCCAATAATAATAATTAATAATCGTTAAAATATTGATTAATTTTTTTTAACGATTCGCGCGATCAATTTGTTATATAACATTTGCATACTACTGCTCCGCGGGTATATTTATAAGAGGGAGTAGGTGAACGTTACAAACTTGATAAATGTTTCTCGCGTTATATTTAATAAACGAATTCATAATTCAAAGTTTCTGCTCTATATAGAGATATCGATCACTCGCTCGCCTAAATGAATAAGTATAATAATATATATAATAAAAAAAGGAAAAGGTAACGGCGATGACGGCCATCATCGCATCGTGGAGCCGTGTATAAAATATACATTTGGCGATAGCACTAGTTTTTTATGCATATAGCGTTGAAAAAAAATCTATATATCGAGCAGCAGCAGCGCTCACAAGTTGGTTCATTGTTATTACTTGAATAAATAATGACGTACTGTGGCATACAAATATATATTCGCACGCGCACACACAGTCCAAGCACACGATACACACGTACATAGTGAAAATGATGAAACGATGGAATTCGCTCGTACACACGAGGTCGATGCGTTGACATTGCACTGGCACCTTTGCAAATATTTATATATACATGTTTGTGAGCGCGTCTACATGTGTGAGTGTGTGTGTGTGTGTGTGTGTGTGAGTGTGCGAATGCGTAGTTCTGGAGAGTGCGTAAAATATGCTCTCCCGGCTGCGAGTAAGTTGAGGTAGAAGCGCCAGATAATCGCGTCTGGCAGGTGTCTGGCATGATCCGTCTAACCGCACGAGAGATTACTGCTGCGCGAGTATACGCATGCACGTATACATAGTGTACATGGCCTCGGTGAGATCGAGTGTTGGTGCGTAAGCATGTGTGAGAGTGCGCGCGCGAGACAATACAGAGATTGGAAAATCGCAACGAGACTGCCTGTGCTTATATGCATGAGTGTATGTAGCCAACGCGCGACGCGCGCGCGGGTTCAAGAGTACACGAGCAGATATATATTGACGACATTAGCCGGCAGTACATAGACAGATGAAGCGGTGAGCGCTCCTACCATGTACGTATGTATGTATGCATGTGTATAAGCTGCGCTTGCGATTCCCATAAGCACGAATTTGCCTCGCGAAAGAGGTAGATTATTAACTAGTGCCGGATAATTAAGTCTTTAATATTTAAAGAATCCCTCGCCTCCACACTCGGCGCTCCGCGTATATAGATCTAAACGTCCAGTGCCGTTATGGGCTTTCACACACACACGTACAGAGGTAGGTATACACACACGCGCGCACTCACGCACAAAGACTCGCTTTTCGTTCTCTTGAATTGCTGCTGCTACTGCCGTTGACCCACCCCCCGTTCCTTCCCATTGCCGAGACTACTCTTTTTATTTTATACTTGTACCATGCTGCCTAGTGTATGTATGCGTTCTTTTCTTTCTCCCCTTTTTTTCGCGATTCGCGTGCGAGCTTTTCTTTCAGCGTGCATATATATGTGTATTATAAAATATATATGCATGTATCCCTTCTCGCGCGGACGCACAAAAAAAGAACGCGCACACATATATACATGCGCGCGCAGTAGACATTTCCATGCGCGAGTGCATATATACTCTTTTTCTTTCCATCTACTTTCTTCTGCGGGCGCGGGGGCGTCCTTAAAAAATTATGAGAATTAAATTGTATTCTCTTTCAAAACGAGCGCAATTACCCGCGCTCAGATGGTATAGTCGCGCGCGAGCGAGCGCCAGTAGGCGGTAATAGTATAAGAGAGAAGCTGCTGCTGCTGCTGCAGAGGAAGAGTACTCTCTTTAATTCTCATTATTTTTAATATTATCGTCAGGCAACATTGCACACACAGTACGCACACACACACGCATACGCATACATACACACTCGCAGAATGAACAAAAATAAACGTAATTTTCGTCGGAGCCATTTCTCTCATTTTTCCTATTTATTTTTGCTTTGTTTTTGCCGAGCTGTTGTTGCCGCCGCTGCTGCTGCTGCTACTTCTGTTCGCTAGCGCAATTCAACGCGCGGACATTTCTCATATTTTTCTTTTTTTCATACCTGATGCCGTGAATTTTTAAATACCCTCTCAGCTACAACCACCCCTGCCCTGTGCGCTCAAGCTGTAATGAGCTGCGGCGTCAATGGACATTATTGCTTATGCGCATGGTTACTTTGAGGGTTCCTTCGTACACGAGTACATTTGAGCTCCTCGCCCCGTCGTATAATCTTCCGATTATTAGCCTCTATTATTTCTTTTTTTTCTCTGCCATCACATTTGATGCGTCGGTGTGCAGAGCCGCGACCACGTTTAATTATGTACGCAACGACGAAATATGCGTCGTCTCAAGTCAGCATTAAACCGTCCCAGCTACTTGTGTACATGTATTATATATTGTAATATTGTATTATATAGGCGCGCACAAATAATAAAAGCAAAGTCAGATTTTCGTAAGCCAGTGGGCGTTTACGCGCACAACCGACACTCTGGAATGCGTACATGAACTGGATTTCGTTTTTCTCTTTCATCTTTTCTTTTTTTCCGCCTCGTGATTGATTCTACTACAAAGTTTAAGGGTGCGAAAATATCAATTTTAGTGGTAAAGCGAGAGCAAAGGATAGCTTGTATACTTTTCAAAGTCAGCGTCTTTGGCTGTGTACGTTGGTGGTTGTAGATATTAAGAGAACTAAAGAAAATGTGTCAATCTCGCGCGGATTCGCGCGTTTGAAGGCATATATTTTAAAGCAAAAATTGTTGCAAGTTTTTATACACACATGCAGACATTTTATGCGTCTCTTTGTGGCTTCTAAATTTGTGCACGCTTGCGTATATAACTTTACAATCGATCGGTTTAATTATATATACAAAGTCATCATTTCTTTGGCATGCGTTTATATGTATACACACAATAATAAACACGTACGCAGACACACATGGCTCGAGTCGAAAATTTTTATCCATCGCTCACACTTGCATTCCGAAATAATAATGGGTGCGGTCGTCAAGCGGCAGGGAAAAAAACATAATATTCTCTCTTTTTCTTTCTCTCTTTCTCCCGCGTGTACTGGACACACCGGAGCGCGCCGCGATATTTTCCATTATGAGCTGCATAATTGCCATTTTCTTCTTTTCCGAATAATAAGTTATAAGTAATAATACGCGCCAGCGAGAACGAAAATTGCATTTCGAGCGAAAAAATGCATTGGTTGTGTATGCGCGTGTATACGAGGCACTGCTTCTTGTTGTTGCCTTTTTTCTTTTTATTTTTTTTAATAGCTTATAGCGAAAGAAAGAGATGTGGTCATTTTTTTGTTGCCACACATATATACAGTTAGAAAATAAACAGCGAAATTAACAAAGTTGTTACAAAGCTCTTTATGATAATAACGTGTGTATATACGCATGTAAAAAATACAATTACGATCGTCATGAATTATTAAAAAAAAAGAAATTTTATAGTTATATTTCATATCGAGGACAAGACTAAAAATATACACGCGTACGTATATACGAGGTGCGGCTTATATACGTTCGCGATTGTCTTTATTGCCCGAGTATTATTTCCTCTCTCCCTCTCTCAGCTGTATAGATATATACAATGTAGTTACATGAAAATTGCTTTACATACAATACAATTTAAATCATTTAGGAAAACGTGTATGCGTGTGCTCGTGTGTGTGTATGTGTTTTTGAGTGTACATGTGTGCAGGACAATTAAGATCGCGATCGGATGTACACACATCATACAAGACGTTTTTTTCGTTGCTTCGCTTATTATCCAAAAGGATATAAAACTTTAATTTACACCTTGCGCGAATCGCATCGCAAGACGCGGACGAAGCAAGAAAGAGAGAGAGAGGGAGACAGAAAGAGTGAGAGAGAGATAGAGAAAAAAGAAAATATCTATTTATAATATGCGAGAACAATAGAATTTCGAGGGAAACAGATGAAGAAGCGGATTATATTATTGCCTTATCATAAAAACGATCGTTTGAATTTGTAATTGATTTCAAGGAAGTCTCGAGTAGCGGAGTAATATATACGTGTGGGTACACTGCAGCAACGGAAGCAGCGGGGCAGCAATATATTATTTTATAACAATACAATAACCCGTCGCGGTCAACGCGAAAAGAAGAGAAAAAAAATCGACTTTACATAATAATCAGGTGGAGTGTAGCAGTAGAGGAGCTTTGGTGCTCGCGCAAAGGCGAAGGTTAAGCGCCGTACGATATTGGAAGACGCTCAGGATATATTTATACTTGCGCGAATATAAACTCATGTATATTAAGCGCGTCAAAGTCTCGGGAGGCTTCAACGTCAATTATACTCCAACGGCGAATGTATATATACGGTCGCAACGACTCCTCATGGAAGGCACATACACGCACTGCGGCCTCAATGGTCTATTGAGAGGCCCGCGCGTAGTCGTCTCTGGCGCGCGATCCACTATATGCGACTAGCGTTAAATAATAAAGATACGCGTGTGTATACATGCACAATATTCCGTCCTATCGTGTGCACACGTATCGTGCGGTGCATCTATAGACAGAGACGAATATTTATTCATGTTTTAGAACGGCGACACGCATGTTTAAGATGCAGCATGCATTATAAAAATACTCCCAGCCATTACTCGTCCATATAAATCGAGCATTAAGGTATACATGGAATATATCGCGTCTAACGTCTATGTGTGTGTGCGTGTATACATAAATACATGGTCGTCGTTGGCCGCGCGCAAAAAGGAAGGAAAAAGCGTCGAAAAGATGATTTCACTCTCGCTTGTGCTCTCGCGCGGCGCACACGAGGCAATGGTCGAAAAGAGCTTTTCAAGCCTGGACACGCTGTATACGAAGCGGAGGCCCTATACCTACATACATGCATGTATATAAGGTAGGCACGAGCAGCGGTGCTGCTATGGTATACATACGGGGTGGGTTGACGCGCGAACCTGAATATTTGAAGGGGGTGGAAACTTCAAAAGAACATGTGCTACTGCCTAGGACGCTGCTACTGCTGCTGCTGCAGCCGACGTTTAAATAATGCAAAGTCAACTTCGCTCTCTCTCTTTCTTACTTAACCCCCTACTTCTTCTCTCCTATACATGTGCTCGTTCGCGAGCTTTTATCTTTTTCTTTCCGTGTACTTTTCTTTTTTTGCTCCGGCCTATGCAGCTCGAGTTCAAAATATATGTAGCGTGTTATATAATTGTCACAGTACTCTATACAACAACTTTTTTTCTGTCTTTTTCTCCTTTAAAAAAAAAAAAAAAAAAAAAAAGCAAACTGTACATCAATCTAGTTATATATACACGGACAAGTGAACAAGTGTTGCCGATCGATGAGGTGCTGCGCATGTATACATGTATAGACACAGCTGAAAGAAGACGAAGAAGACGATGAAGAAGAAGAAGAAGAAAGTGCCGCGTGACAGCTCGATGAAAGCTTAATGCCGGCGAGAGTTGCCGCTGCTGCTGCTGCCACCGCCGCCACTACTACCACTCGCGCTTGTCTGCCCGGAGTATTATATAGATTGCGAGCGAGCCGCGGTTCATAGTCACTCTCGAGCTTGAGGAATTCTGACGTTCCAGGCTCTCTTTACATCGTCATCTTTGGGCGATAATTTGACGTTTTTATTTTTTTATTTTTTTGAAAAAGACTCAATCGATAATACGTGTACTCGCGGAGAACGAAACGAAACTTCGTTAACCGGTAGCGATGCCGTGTGCAAGTGGGGATGGAGTGCTTTTGACATAGTTAAATAATGAAAAAAAAAGATAAAAAACAGAAAAATAAAATATTGCGTGCGCTCGTATTTAGTTGGTATTTATTCGATGCTCGCACACATCCGCGTACATGCATATAGAGATGCGCGAGCACGCGGAGTGAGTGTATTTTTTTGCTGCCATCGGACCACCCACTTTTGCCCCGTTACATGTCTATAAAACGTTATATTTTTGGAGATGTGCGTCTATGGCGCGCATTTTTTCCTGCACCATCCCGCCGATTGGCCAATCTCGCTTTTGCGCGCGCGGCCTATTTGTTTGCGCTATCTCCTCCTACTGTTCTCTACTCATTTCTCTTTCGATTCTTTCCCTTTCCTCTCTGCGCTACTCTCTCTCGCTCTGTATTTCGTAGGCAACACGTCCGGATCTAAATATTGAAAATAGCTTAAACGGCTCCACCCATCGATGTGTAAAAGGATGAAGCCGCCCCAAGTTTTGACATTTAGTCGTAATATATAGATATCTCTGCGTGGTCGCGTGTGCACAAAAAAAATTATAAGTATACATCTTTCAGATTATAGAACGTACGTATATAGATGCTTATACCTATCGAAGCCTTTTTGCCGCCTACGTCTTTCTGAATATTTTATGAACGAGTAGCTCTCCTGACGTGTTCTCGATCCTCGTCGTCTCTCTCTCTCTCTTGGAATTCCGGCGAAGAAGGAAGCGCCGGAGCACAGCAGCGGCAGCAAGAGCACGGGAGGGAGGATTCTAAGTACACACTTACACAGCGACTACTCGCACTACTCGGCTGCGCGCCGAGTCAAAGTTTCGGAAGCTAAAGTACATGTTCCGACTATGCAAAAAGTCCAAAGGTTGTTTTGTCGTTTGCTTATATCATGCAAGATGCGCATAATCCGATCTATATATATTGCAGAAATCGCTTTTGGTGTATAAATTGTCGGCTTATTGCGCGACATTGATGCTTCGACGACGAAGACGACAAAAAAGAAGCCGAGAAGAAACTTCGCGTCACGTTCAACGCGCCTCGAACGAGCCGCACACGCCGAGGCAAGAGACTGCGATGATCGATAGCGATTTTCTAAATACAATATATTGTATTTAATCATTGCTACGCGTGCACGTAATAACTCGGACACGTACACGTACATAAGCCGGGAAAGATGGTGTCTACACAGTGCATCGATCGTCGAACGATTAATTTGTAGTCCAGACAATGGGCCGCCAACGTCGAGCACCGAGCAGCGATATATATTAATATAATACACAATTTATAGTATACGTATATGCGCGCCTTACGCGAGCTCGTGTGTGTGTATGTACGAATCGCAGCCGGAGAAGATGAAAATTTATCGCTCGCTGCGATTCGTAATTTTCGCAAATTGCAAAGAATCTTGAGGAATCGATCGCACGCGAGACTTTTTTATTTTTTTTTTTTTCGCTCCCACCGCCCTTCTACGCTAACTCTCCTCCGAAACGAAGCATACATTTCAATGACTTATTATAACATACTTTATAACTTTTACATATAATATACGAAGGTAGAGAGAATATAGCAGCGGCGCTGGAACGTCCGCTCGGCGCGCGCTCCAATTTATATTTATGTAAGTTTACTATATGCGCCCCGACTGTATACGAATAAGACATGAAAATGTGGAATATATTTCATACTTAAAAAGAAAATTTATTGGCTCGGAGTGTGCGCGAGCGTAGGAGAGAGCTTCGGTCGAGCGTCTGCGTCCCGAGACTTGGCCTGGAGATAATAATGAAATCCGCGAATTTTCAACTCATGACCCGTAAAGATTTCCGCTTATACCGCTCTGAGAGATAGAGAGTATATAATTCGTGAATGCGCGACTCGCTAATAACATAAATGGGGGAGATCAAGCATCGTGACTTGGATGACGAGGGAAAATACGATGAGCGAAGGTGTCGATCAGTCGTTTTGCTATGTGGGGGTGTGCGCGTATACCTTCGTTGCTGTTATACCGGCGATCACAACCCCCGTTTGAAACGCGATGCCCTCGACCGCACACGTATACATACATATTCGTTGTACACATGCAGAGGGAGAGAGAGAGAGAGAGAGAGAGGAGAAGAGAGAGACAAGCTGGACGCGTAAAAAAGATATTTCCAGCAACGAAAAACTGCCGCGCTGTCAGTGAAAGTGAGAAATATACCCCTTCGATACATATAAAACTGCGCCTACATACATATATATTATACACGCGACGCGCACACCACATAGACAAACCAACGATGTATATTTATATGTACACGGGCATATATAGGTATAGACGCGTATGTAGCTGCTTGCTGCCCGAGCATTATATGTATATGAACGAATGTGCGAGCATAATCGAATATTCTAAAATTTAATTAGTGTGCCCAGTATATTGCACGAAGGGAGCGCCGCCGAAGAGAAGAGCACGGCCGTGGTGGCGTCGATCACTGCTGTACACAGAATATCGCCGTGCAGGCAATTTTTTTTCCTCTCCCTCCACCACGACGACGACGACGACGACGACGACAAAAAAAAAGCGAGACAAGAGTAATATAAAATTGCTCAATTCCATTTGGTCGTTGAATAAAAAATTATGAATACAGCAAAAAACAAAAAAAGAGAGAGGAAGAAAAAAGGCTTAAAAACGCATCACCAATGACGACATTAGAAACTTCATTGTGCAGTGCGAGCGTATAAAGGTGGTGGTGCGTGGGCGGAGGGGCTGCAATAGCCGCACTCGAGCGTATACACGTCAGATAACACACGCGACTCGCCTCGTCCATATACGCGTATTATAAATCTTTCTCTGTCTCTCTTCTTGCAGTGCGGACTGCAGCAGCGACGAAGCAATCTGGGGAATGGCCCGCACCGTACATGTATATGCACACACAGACACACATGCAGTGCAGGCATAGAGTCTGGTCATCCGTCCATCAGAGCCGTTCGAATAATATCGAGTACTTGTCTGTATGTATATATGGAGGTGTAGGCGCGCGGTACGGAGCGTAAGAGACACTCGTCGACGAAACTGTCGTTGTTGTTGTTGTTCTACAGGCTTATATTTATGCGAGTTCAGATGGGAAAAGGCAGACGAGACACCCAGATAATTTCTGATTTACCGCCCTATACTCGCGCTCGAGCCGATGCACTCCTCTCTTAGGTTGCCTCACTCTCTCTCTCTCTCTCGCATTCGTCATATGCAGCTTCTCCCTCTGCACGAACGCGCGCATATATGCTCGAGAGTCACCCCACAGCCAAGAGCACAATAGCTGTGCAACGTATAATATAGCGGTGGTGTGTTGCTGCGTGCGTGTACGTCGATACACATTTTGGAAATGGAAAATTTAGCAGCCGCTAAGGCAGTCCTGCAGTCACAGTGACGGATTGCCCGCGCGCTATGCTTCTTTCCGAATTGGAATTACTAATGAGATACGTTGTGCAGGCGTTGCTGCGCGAGCGCGACAAAAAAAAGAAGATGCCCCTGGCAGCTAGCTCGTACCGCCCCCCTGCGCCAGTCGCTCCGTGTCCTGCCGTAAATGCATCTCGGAGAATCAAGATTAGCGCGCGTTCCGGGTATTGTGTGTGTGTGCCCTGCCACGGCAGCAGCAGCTACCTGCGCTCGACGTATCCTAGGAAAGCAATTTGTGAAATATTTAAAACACATAGTATTACAGCACGGCAGGCGGGGAGCGGAGCGAGCGCGCGGCGATCCGATATAGAGGATGCGCTTCTGCGTTCGCTATACGTAATACGCCTGGCCCTTATTAAAATATACGAGATGGTCAATAATATACGACCCGTAAACGCGTACTCGAGAGACCGACTCCGAGAGCTAGACGAGATATAATAGAACGAGAGCGGAACGGAGCGCGCGATTCTATATAATATTATATTAGTGCGCCTTCGGGGCCGCTCTCGGCTCGTTCAAAAATTAAAGCGCGTCGATAAGCCGGGCCGTGCGGGTTTTTCCAAAATTTTCGCGCGCGCGCGAGTATATTTGCGCGCCCCATTAATGCACGGGTCATTGATCTCGAGAGCTGGCCCGCGAACTTTTCAGATTGGCATTTTTTTAAACAGCTGCGTGAAGAGAAAGTTTATATTGTTGTCGATAAAATAAAATAAAAAAATAAAGTCACGCGTGAGGCGGTGCGCGCGCGCCAGCATTATGTATATTTTCGAGTAAATTTCCATCTGATCGACTTTGACACATTGAGGCACAAGACGCGCTTTATAATGTACATTGTACACTTGCGAACAATCGAGCGGCGCGCACGGCAATATGTATATATTAATACGAGAACTCGCACGATCGCATGCAAATGAAAAATAACAAAAAAGAATAAAAAAAAACGAAGAAAAATAATGCCGCCGCTGCCGCTTCTATATTTAAATTATTCGTTATTAATCTTATGCTGTGCTCTCGCAGTGTTGTACGTTCGCATCGTGCCGAGTACTCGACGTCTTCGTCGTCGTCGTCGTTGCATAAGTTTAATTTACCATGCATATCATCGTAAAATAATAATTTCAATAAGATGTCATATTTATTCTTCAATTTCATGCGATAATCCACATTGCCGACGGTTGCGCAATCGACGCTCGAATATATGTATATGCGATTTATCGCTCGCGTGTGTAAGTGCAAGGCGTGTATTTAATGTAACATCCAACAATAACACGTCTCTTCGGTGCTCGAGGTTTTCTCCGTGCCTCTCTAGACGTCATTTGGTCGTTTTTTTTCTTTAATGCAATTTACCTCGTGTTCACATAAAAATCTGCCTATATATCGATTTATCCCCGTTCCTGCGTATGCATCATCGACGTCTCGACAATAAATTATATAACTATTTTAATAATTTAATCGCACATTTTCGTACTCGAGGATGGTAATTTGCCTTGTATTCGGTGTAGCTCAGCGCATTAGACAAGCTCGATTGCATGAAATATGAGCGATGCGTCGCATTTGAAAAATTATTTCTACATTCTCTCTTTTTATCGTGCGACCGAAATGGCCAACACTTTTCATTCTTCTCCTTCTTGTTCTCTTTTTCTCTAACGCAAGCTCGCTGCTTGATCAGTTCAGCGGGGAAAAGACTAAAAAAAAAGGCATTTTAATACATCAAAGTTTTCAATTTGGGGCGTATCGCGCGATTCTCCTGATGAATATCACGCGCTCGCGCTTAGCTAATATAAACCCCCTCGGTGGGATTTCGCTGGCCGAAAAACACTAATTGTAATGGAGTCCAGCAGAAGAGAAGAAAAACGCAGGCAAGTTGTTTGTGGCGCATATCTACGGGATGAATGGACAGTGCAATTGGCGATTTACGGCTGCAACACTGTATCCGAAATTCCCCAACTTTTGCTCGTTCTCTCTCCTCTCTTCTGACGGCAATTTTACTTTTCCCCCCTGGTAATTACCAAAAGCGCGAGAGGAGTGAGACCACAAAGAGGATATTGCGACTAGCTACTGTTATTGCTTTTCTTTATGTCTTTTATTTTCAAAGAACTTGAAAAAAACTTACACGGCTAATAATGACAGAGGAAGCATAAATCGAGCATCACTTACCCTTTCTTCCTCGCGTATCATTTCTGCGATGCCGGGCTTGATCTCGAGATCGTCACCGATACTCGGGTGATGCTGCTGCTGCTGCTGCGGTTGCTGATGATGATGATGATGCACTAACGACTGATGATGATGCGGCTCCTGCGAGGTCGGCTGTTGCTGCTGCTGGCCCCGATGGTGCTGCTGCTGTTGCTGCTGCTGCTGCTCCTGCTGGCGGTGCTGCTGCTGGGCAGCCGACAGTTGCTGGGCCACCACGTGGGCGTTGAGGTGGTTCACCGGCGTGCTAGCCGGGGTCACGTGACCGGCTGCGGCGGCAGCAGCTGCCGCGGCTGCAGCGGCGGCTGCCACACCGGGCGCCACGTGATGTCCGACGAGCAGCGAGGCGGCCGCCGCCTGCGACTGTGCCGAGGTGGACGAGGACATGCCGTGGGGCGTCGACGAGCCCGACTGCAGGCTCAGGGCCAGACTGCCCGGCAGCTCGTGCAGGTTGACCTGGGGCGTCACGGAGATGCTGGGCACGCTGGGCGAGCCAAGGGAGCGAGGCGTCGAGGCCGAGCCGGGTCCCCCGAGGCCGCCGTGCAAGCTCTCCTGGCCGCCGGTGCTGGCCGAGTCTCGCTCCTCCGAGGCGGCCCTCAGCTCCGGGCTGCCGTTGCTCGGCGATCGCTCCAGCGAGTTCATGTGTCGGCGCTTTTTTCGCTGTTGCTGATCGCTGCTGCTGCGGTCGCGTTGCTGCTCGCGCGCGGCCCTCACCGAGGCCACGCTCAGCTGGTCCTCGGCCGATTTGGCGAGCTCGTGCTCGCTGCCGACGTCGGCCAAGCCCCGGATCTTCAGGGTCTCGGCGACCTTGAGTAGCGGCCCGATTTGCTCCTGCGACACGTTGATCTCGCCCTTGTACATGAACTCGACCGCGGCCTTGAGCTCCGGCCACTTGATGTCCTTCATGATGACGATCGGATGCTGGCATGGGTTGTCGCAGAAGAGCGTCTGGAAGTACGGGCTGCAGGCCGACAGTACCATCTTGTGAGCTTTGACGGAATTCCCGTCGCAGGCGAGCGTCACGTCGACGAAGCTCTCCGACTGCAGCAGCTGATCGAACACGTTGGTGAGGTTCGTTTGGTAATTGTTCCAGCGCAGGCAGAACTGTTGGGGCGAGCCGGCGCCGCTTAGCTGCTCGGTCGCCGTCATCCTCTCCTCCTCGGCCTCCTCGGGCCTCTCCTGGTGGTTGCTCGACGTCGGTGACGACGTCGTGATTGCGGCTTTAGCTGTCGCCAGCTTTCGACCTTTGTTCAATGAATGCGGGCCCTCGATCGGGCCACCTGACTCCCTGTCGTCTCCTCCTCCTCGATCCTCGACGCACAGGCTGGCGTCGTTTATCTGCTACCGGTGCTGCTGCTCCGCTCGATCGCCTGCGAAATCGGCATGTCGCCGAGCGATTCTATTTTTATAATCCAATAAACCAGAGTCACTGCTCACTAACGAGCTGCATAACGTCCTTATCACTTTTTTTTAATTATTAATTATTAATTATTATGTAATTATCATTCATCGATTTATAATGTATTATTCGTATCACAAACAACACTCGCACAGTCAGCAATCTAACTGTTCGCAAAAAAGCACACAAAGTCACAAGATGACGAAGTCGACGACGACGACGAAGTTTATATCATTCCACGTATACTAGTGTATCTATATATATTTGCCTCGAGCACCCACGCACACCAAGGAACGAACGCAAAAAAAAGAGTCAGAAAAAGTGCAGAAGCGTCGGAGAGACGTAATAATACATAAGCAAGAAGACGCGCGCGTGACAGCTGCTCTCGCGTCCGCCAATGTCGATTGTAAGCTATATATTGACGTAGTGTGTGTATATACGTATATATATACTGTGCAGATTCAATGCGAACGACGTTAACCGCGTGCCAAGCGCGTCGCGACTGAGGGGGACTCCGCGTGCGAAACTGCCGGTTGCTGCCGCCGCTGCTGCTGTTGTCTCCCTCTCTTTCTTTCGCGAGCCGCGTAGTGGCGCCCGAGTTCGCGCTGTGAGTTTCGCGCGCGCGGGCGGGTGGCGCCCCTTCCCGCGTCCAGCTGTTCTCCTTCGTGCACCCCCTTGTGCCTCCCCCGCTCCCCCTTCGCGAGCGCTCGATCGCGCGAGGCCCCCCCACCCCTCCACGCTCGGAGCTCCGCCTTCGTTCGAGTCCGCGCCGCCTACTGCTCGCAGTTTCGCGACTTCCCCTCGACGAGCAACACCGAACCGATTTTGCCGATCGTGCCGCAATGAGGCTGCTGCATACGTTTTCTCGCTGGCTTTTCAAAGGCCCGACCGCGAGCTCACCAACGGCGGCACACTTGCATTCAGGCTCTTGATGGTCTTAGACTAAACATTCGCAGCTAATCTACTTTTTCCCGTGGAAATTTGTTCTACGTTCGTCAAACGATTTGGCAGCTATTTGATCTTGCTTTGGAAATTTAATCGTTTCTTTAATATTATCATTTTTTTTGAATTATTTAATTGGTCATAGAATTGAATTAAAAAGCTTTTGCTTTTCAGTTTTTAATCAGTACGTTACAGCAAAATTTGCATAGATTTTGAATTGAATGATTACAAGTACACTCATTTTTTATATTTAAATTTTTCCATTCAAAAATTCTGAATTAGTTATTTTTAGTTATGTATTCATTGAATACAACGAAATGACAAACAAAAAATATTAATGTATTAGACATAATACCAATAAACAAAATAGCGGTAAAAATTGAATGAAATTGAGGAAAAACGGCATTGATTCGAAGCAAATATGAGTTTGGAGGAAACAACGAAAGACCACGGTAGGTTTTATTGTGGAAAATATAAAAACAACACAAATATCACAGTGTCAGAAAAAAATCCTCTTCGTGATAGAAATAAAATGACTTTTTCATCCAGAAGCACATACATTTTCCCCCCTGCTTCTCATCCTCTCACTCGAAGGTGATTTTTGCGTATATAATACACAGAACCGCGAGTATAAAAACTCAGTGGGAATGTAGAGAGAAAGGTGAGGAGAGAGAAAAGGTGGCTAGATGCGTACAATATTAAACGTGTAAAAGCATGTAACGACAGCGGCGCTCGCGCGACAGCAACGAAAGAGAACGAGAGCGAGGAAGCTGTTACACGCGTGTTGTACTGAGTAACGATGCCCGCGAGGTACTGATGAAAGAATATTGCTCTTTTTTATGGACTTGCAGCGGAGATCAGTCGGCTATGTGTGCGTATAAAATTGCGTCTGGCGATGCGTTTTTCGAATCTTTTCGTGTGCCTGGCTTGAGGGGAGCCTTCCCTTCGGTTAACTTATTTCGGATACAAAAATTGACTATTTTTTTCTCTTGACTTTTTGTGGCGTCGAGTACTCGCACGTGTTTTCAACCGACAATTATTTCAACAAATTAATAAAGAAAGAAAAATATCGTTACACCAACACATATCATATCAAACAACGGAACGATATTGTAGCGAAAATATTCAGAATATAGTGAACGATTTTTAATGAAGATGAGTGCTTTTTACTGAAACGTTGCAAGCTAGTATGATGGGTCGAAGATATGAGTAAACAAGGTGAAGCATTAATATGAAAATGCAATAATAGGTCGCAGAAAAGGGCGAGCTATTCTTGCTCAAAGTAAGACAATTATTTGACTCGATTTTAGCGATTGTACAAGCAATTACCAAATGAATAATTAGCAATATCCGTTTTCTGTAAATTCGTAATAGTTGACGAGGCTATTAGTCAATTATAATAATTTATTGCAAACCATTTTAGGTCGTTATTTGGTCTTACACTCATTAATATTTTGCTATTTTTTACTTTTCATTTGATACAAATTTCGTTATAAATTTTTGAGTTTTCATTGCCTTGTAGCTTGAATTAAGGGCTTATTCACTAGTTGTTAAAAATTTACAGAAATTTTTGGTCTAGCCATGCACAGCAGTTATGCTTTAGGACGAGAATTGGGTAATTTCTTATTAGACAGATATTATATGATATAATTTCTGAAACGGATATTTTTGATGGCATTATGAATATGAACCTGTAATTTTAGAATTTTATTATTTACCCCAGATAGAAATAATAAGTTCTTGAAACTACTTCAAAAAATAAAACGAATAAGTTGATCTAAAAAAAGATAAAAACTCTATTGTTAGAAACTCGAATCTTACAATATTAAGTAATCACGTCAGTTTATCTGAAAGACGCATTCCGACTCACTGCTTTTTAATCAAACGAGACACTATTTCTGCACAATTATGAGTACAATATTTCTCATGTCTATCTCACATATACTTGTATATCGAGGTGAGAAGGCGCTAAAATAGAAGGTACATTACTTTCTTTGATATTATTTAAGCGATGTTATTTTGGAATTTCTTTTCTTTCTTATTTGGTAAATCATTTTTAATGTTATAGTTTTATTGAAATAATAAACTTAATGCCATGTTTTAGAGTTTTTTATACTCGTTGCTCAGTTACACTTTAAACAAACTTTTAATTATAATTAAGACAATTTTTATGTTTATAACCATAAATAAAAGCAAGTTATGTCGATGAGTCAAAAAATTTACGTGTAAAATCACTTTGGATCCACGGTTGAACATATAAACAACATTGGTTGGTGAACTTTGGCATAGACTTATCAAATAAATAATGGAGAATCATGAATGTGACTTTGGCTCACAACTATTCGGCTACCAATGTATAAATATCATTAGTTTCGACAAGTATGGTTGGTATCTGTCTTATTAGCCCACCAAAGTCCGCTTAAAACCTCTAACAAGTAAAGCGAGCGAAGTAAAAACTTTTCGAAAAATTAACAATTTATGGAATTTCAAGGAGAAATTTGAAAAAGAAAAAATCTTTAAGAACATTAAAATAAATAAAATTTTGACATCGTAAATTCGAAAGTTATATATCAGGAGGGTGTAGGGTAATTTATAGTTGCATATCGGGCTTTGTCTAAATGAGCGACCAGTGCATGCCCTCTTTCGATCTCTCCTCACGCACGTTCGGCACTGTTTGCTTTAGCCGAATAGCTGATTGATAATTTATGCACGCGACAAGTGTAGATTCTGCTCTGCCTGTGTGTATGTTTCTTTACGTAGTCATCTAGCTTGCGTTCTCTCTCTCTCTCTCTCTTCTACTCTTCATATGTGCGTAAACGTTGTCAAATTAATAATTAAGATGAAACGGGCATGCATCGATTAATGTTGACTAAGCAGCGTCAGCAGCAGCGGCGCTATGTAGTCAGGTCCTTTAGTATATAGAATACACATATATAGGCGCATAAGAGAATGAGAGGATATATCGAAGTGAGAGAGATGAAAGAGAGAGAGAGAGAGAGAGAGAGGTAGGGTCAGGTAGGTAGCCTTGTAGCGATCGCTCTAGGGCCAATAGTTATTAGCTAGTCGTAGTTGCTGACTACCTTCGGTGCAGTGGTATATGTATGTGCAATGCATGTGAGTCCGCTCGACTGGGTTAACAACTAGAAACGCGTCCAAGTGCAGATATGTAGAGCGATATATAGCTGCACTAGCAGCAGAGAGAGAGAGAGAGAGAGAGAGAGAGCGAGAGAGGAACAATGATATCGGCTATTTGATTTGCAAGCAGTGCCGTTGCCGATCGCGACAATACTCGCTTCGAATGTATGTTCTTCTCCTGCAACTTTGGCCTTACATGCACTTCTCTGCGTGCATGATATTGTATTGTGCGAGTATTATTTACTCCTTCACTGCTTCTTGTAAAAGCCTCTTCATCAATTACCCAGACTTTTATTGAACAAATTCAATAATTATCTTTTATGAATCCTCAAAGCTTACAAGCAATCTCATTTAATAAAAAGTGAAGATTAATCAATGAGCAAATATTTCAAACATTACCCGATTACTTTTACACATTATCAAAAAGCAAGGCTCGATGACATATAATTTCAGAATATATAATTCACCTCTTTTTTATTTTTAATCATTCTTGATTTTTACATCTAATTATTTCATCTTCTTACACTTATCGTACAATTCGATGTACACGTCAAAATATGAACCAAAAGCTAAATTCCATATTTAAGCACTTGGATAAGAAACAAAAAAATATTTTCAAAATTTTGCTTCATTCAAGTGAAAAAGGGTACTTTTTTGAAAATTGTTAGATTTCATTCAGGGTTTAAGCCTAAAGATTAAGTTTCTTTCGATAAAAAATGACAATAAAAAAAGTTAATTATTTTGACTTTTATTGACGCTGAAATTTGACACAGCTTATTTTTTACTAACAATCACTTTTCGTCCGGGCTGGGCTGAAAAAAATGTTTATTTCCTTATTGCCAGTTTAGTATTTATAGATATTTGCGATGACTACGGTCATGGTCCATTAAGCCTTAATATTTCAACATATATTGACATAAATTTACTAAAATTATTTGACACCCGCTTGCACTCGCTTCCAGCAGCGTCCATTTTATATAATTAAACGAATTAAGTTGGAGTTCGCGCCTCTCGCGTACGCACCTCTATACATTATATTTGACCTATCCTCGCTTATATTGAAATAATTTACCGTATTCTGCAGAATGATGGAATAATAATTAAATCAAGCTCGGATAAGTCGTGAGGTGAGCACGTCATACCGTGGAAAAAAAATAAATTCGATATAGATTAAATTTTCGTAATATATTATGTATAAAATCCGAGCGCGATCTCGTGTAGCAGTGATTTAACTTTATTTATGCGAATTAACATGTTTGAATTCGCCGACTTGTTCGATTTGCCACTCGCGATGATAAATTAACGGATAATGTATAGGTGGCAGTAGAATAAAGCAGCGAAGAAGAAATTTAGATGTTCGTGAATACAATATTGACAAAGAAGAGCTAGGCTCTGAAACATTAATCGAGAACGAAGAGTTTGGGAAAAATCTTGAAACAACAGCAAGAATTAATCCGACGTGAAAAATGGAAAGGACAAAGCGTAGAGATGCATTTTGTGCACTTAATGACGTGTTAATTGAAGTTAAATAATTAAAGCAATGTTACCGTTTTAAAGTGCTTAGTATATACATTCCAATAAAGTCACTCTATGCTCTCTTTCCCTGTGATTTTGAATTTATCGTTAAATTAAGCAAAAGTCAAGCTTTTATTTCAAGTCAAAAATAACCTTCGAAAAGCATCTTAGTTGTTGAAAAAAGAAAGACGAGAAAAGTGAAAATAAGATAGCCGAGCTCTGCTCGCGTTTTACATACATAAGCAAGACGATGATCCAAAAAGGTTCTGCATATTATAGAAATTTATATATTCAGTCGTACAGTTGAGCACAGCTGGATTTTGAAGCATGTAAATAGATGCAATTGAAAAGTAAAAGGGGGAGGTTGAATGCTGAACTCGAGCCTCGAAGTCTGAATTATTGATAATGACGCGTCATGGATCGAACGAGGAAGTGAATAAGCTGCATGAAGAGTGAGAGTAGCGGCAAACAGATATCAAGGCCCGGTGGTAATCGGTACAATGCAACATAGTTTAGAGAACGCTATCACTTGGGTGGCCCTATCATTAATTCATTCTCTTTCATCCCTTAAGGATTCAACCAGTTTATAGGATGTACGGATGATGCAGCGTTCGATTAGCATAAAAGTAAATCTGCACGCTAAAAAATTACCAAAATCTTTTTTGGACCGTGAACGGAGCGACGATTTTAAATTGACGCCTGCGCATCACGCATATAATTGTAATAATGTTTCAGTCGATGCCAGGGTCATCGATCGGCTTTATAATGCGAGGATTTGCTGCGATGAATACATATACCAGAGAGGCACACGAGCACGTGTGAGTGTCCGTAGCTGCGAGATTTACGATATAAACTGTGATTGATATTTAGGCGCATTGGGCTCTCTCTCTCTCCCTCTCGCAGCGCTCGCCACTTAAGAGGATTAAGTCCGAGTGAGGGTTGAAGAGGAGCTACACAGCCAGGTATGTACGATGATACTCGCTCACTCGATTTTCCCTTGTCTCGTGCGCTATATGCATATACACAGGAGCTAGACACATACACGCCATGCACACAAGCCCAGCGATTACATAGCTAGGGTATATGGATTCGAAAATCCGTGTAACTGTTACCGCTGCCTCGTCCCACTGCTTCCCCGGACTTCGGCGTGAAAACCTCCTTCTTTTCTCCGCCATTAACGGAGCGCGCATCGCTTCACGCGATCTATATATATGTCAGTGAGCAAAAGAGCTCCGTTTTGTAATGCTGCTGACGGAGAAGGGGACTCGCCAATGTATTTATACGTGCCACTTGTGGTTTTCCCAAAAGAGAGAAAGAAAGACGGCTCGCATACGCTCGTTCACTCGTACTAAGCGTCCCTCGAATTATCCCCACTTTTCCGTTTCACTGATCCGATCAAGCCTTTATCTCTTGTCAAAAATACTGATTTCTCTAATTCGCTACAACAGTTCGCTATTTTATAACTTGCATACATGCAGTTAAGCGTTTTTGTTCCCTTTGCTCGTTCATTCGAACGAGTAGAAAAGGTCTTCTTTTCGAAGAGAACATTAGAAAATCGTAAATTGACAGAAAACGAAAAACGTCATAATAAAATAATACGTAATAGAAATTAAAAGTGAATTTTTATTTTTTTTTTGCAATTACAATTTAAAATAACTTATGTAAACTTACCCGTATTGGGGGAAAATTTTTTTTAAGAGAATCCTGGAAACATACTTGATCCAGCTTTATAAAAATATCGATGAAAGTTTTTTTTTACCCTCTTCTTATAAAAGTTGTTTTTGTAGAGCAGAAGGAGTCGATATGTGAAGTCTGCAACGATAATCATAATGTTAATTCATAAAAAATCACAACAAATCAAAATCAAATCAAAATCAAAATTCAAAAGAATAAAAATATTATAACTCTTTTTATGTGCTCATAATACGTTTTTAAAAGTGTATCGGTTCAGACTCGTTACAGTATAATTTAAAAAATTGTCAAATTTCTTAACATCAGTCAAAGAATACTTATGCATTTTCCATCATTTTAAATACTGCCTATTATTTATTTTCAGAGGCATGAATTGTATATTTTTCTTACAGATTTCAGAGACCTCTGAAATTTTTTGACAAATAAGTTTATTTTAAAATATTTCTCTAAAGTCTCATTTTCTTTTTGGACATAAAAAATTATTTGAAAATAGTTGGAAATGGCCTCTGTGATATACTGGATCAAAATAAGTAATGGAAATTTCACTATTAAGAATCATGTAATCAAAAAAAATTTTTTCAGATAATTTGGTGTTTAACATTTTATGCAGTCTTTCAGTTAATCAAGAACGTGAATCTAATACAAAAATATGTCCTCATGTAAGTATTGTTTCGAGTGGGTTATAGGAAATGCCGAAAGATTGCCAAGGCATAAAATACTGCGAAATCCTCGATGAAAAATATGTCTTGAAATGTTAGTAATGATCAGTGTTTTTACAAGCTTACAGGTATTCTACCTTTGATACAAATTCATTGCTAACGGACTTTTCAATAGACAAAGTTAGGTCGCATAGCGTAGAAAAACTTTTGGATAAATAATATAAAAGTGCATAGGTGCTTGTGACTCTGTGGACTCTGCGGACGCAGGCGAAAGCGAGAGGAAGCCGAAGGTATAAGGGAGCATATCAGATGAAACGCCAATTTAGAACAGTAGAGAGTTGGGTATTGCCGGGGCTGTATACCCTCGCATACATATTCGTCACACCGTTGCAGTGGGCAACAAGCGCGAGTCTCGCTTGCGCCGGTCCTCTTTTTTTATCCCATTTTTTTGTGGATATTTTTTTGATCCAACTGCTCATACGCAGTTCGATTCGAACTTGTTTTCATTGAGGCTCAGGGGGTGTGCGTAATACGAACGATGTTGAATACGTGACGGAAGAAAGCGAAATATTGAAAATCAGCCGTGTAAATAAAAAAAATAAAAAATAAAAAACTGACTGAGCGACGAGCATCTGCGTGACAATACATATATGAGGCGCGCAGGGGGAAATGATAAAAATAAAGTATAACGAGAGTGAGAGGGAAAAATAGATGTGAAAAAATAATGAGGGATGAGTCGGTTGTGTATGCACTGTGCTACGTGTACGAGCACAAGCGAAACAAGGAGAGAGAGAGAGAGAGGGAGGGGGAGAGGAGGAGGAGAAGCGAGTATGAGAATGCGGCAGCTCAGCTACATAGAAACATAACGTAGCAAACTGAATAAACCTCTCAATAATGAGTAGATCCCTCGATGGTCGGGAAAAGCGCTATTGGCTCTCTTTCTCTCTCGGCGTGCGAAATGATAAAAGAGAAACAAAAGAAAAGTACAGCCCCGGTAGCAGTAGCAGAAGCAGCAGTAGCAGTAAAGTAATAGCTGCTGCTGCTGCAGCAGCCAATAAAATATAATGAAATAACCTGTTCAATCCAAAAGCGAAGGCGAAGGATATTGTGAAAATATTATGACTAACTTATTACTCTCGCGGTAATATAACAACGCGTTCTCTCTCTCACTCCCTACCTCGCTCGCGCGCGTGGAGGCCCTGGCTTTTCCGCTGCTTTTATTCTCTCCTTATATATACTTCGTTCAGGGAATTGGCCTTTCTATACTTTTCCAATTCTATCTTTAAAACGAGTTATACAGACGAAAAGGGCGGCATATTACACACGATGTATTTCTCATTTCAATCTTTCGTTCTCTCGCGAGTCTGATATATCGTGTGCGTGTATATATATATAAGCACTGTATAAAACATAGGTTACGCGGCGCCTATATGTGCGATAACACACAGCTTCTCGCGCACTGCGCTATTCAACTAGAAACGTGTAAAACTTTGTGCAGTGGTTCTCTCTTTCTCCCTCGCTCACTCTCTCGCTCGCTCATTCATCCTTTCTGCGTCATTATATACATACGTACGTGCGTGTGTGAGCTGAATTGTTGGCAGTGCGAGAAGGTATTCACTGGCTCGACTCCCTTTTTCCTAGACACGCGGAAAAAAGGATCCCGAGCGAGGCTTTAATTATCATATCGTTCGCTCGCAGCCACCCCTCAAGAATCATCGATACTTTTCCCATCTGTGTATATGAAGCGCATCTCTCTCTCTCTCTCTCTCTATTTTACTGCACATGTAAATTATATCGAATGAAAAGTGCTTATTAATACACAAGTAAAAAGAAATTTTTAAAATTGTATTATAATTTATTATACTTGTTCAATGTATTCAAGTTATAAAGAACAAATTATATCCAAATTAGTCAGTATCATATCCTATCAAAAACAGTAAAATGTTAGCAAAGTAGAAAAATCAACTGTATAAAAGTCATGAAATCTTAATAGAAATATGTATAAGAGAGATTCGAAAATGAATACTTTCAGTGCAACTGAAACGTTCTAATTCTTAATCAAGATACAATAAAATGCCCAGAAAAGTAAAGTTCAACTCTAGTCGACAGTGGTGTTCTACTGGTTGGAAAAAAATAGTTTTTTCCACCATCGAAAAAAATGTTAGTATTTTTTAACTCGGATATTAATGAGTTTAGAAAAAAAAGTTTATAAGACAAAAATGTCTTAGAATTAATCAAGGAACATTCTCAATTTTTTTTCAGAATTTTTCGTGATGATTTTGGTCTTTATACATCCAATACCTAAGACTCTTAAAAGAAACTTACAATGGCTAGTACCAGCGTTCAAACGAAATTTTTTTCTTATTTTTTGAGGTCTGACACTCAACAATTTTTTATGTATAATTGATATAATCATATCCAGAAATACGTGGTTGCGAAGACACATAAGTGTATAAAAATATACAGTTAACCAATTTTGAGCTTCTATAAATTCATGTATTCGCCACCTGTTAGTAATAAATGAAACTTGAAACCAGATGAAAGGACATTAAAATTCTATATGGTAAAAATATGTTTACACTTGCGATTTTTTTTAAAAATCATCGTTTGCCAACTATTGAAAATTTATAAATCCAAAATTATATCACGAGTTAAGCTATCTAAAACAGTTATTTTTTTAATGAGTATAGTTTTTTGCAACGACGATAATAATATTTGGTATTTATAGAGTAATGTCTTAAATTATTGTAAAGAGTTTCATATTTAAAGATGGTACATCGATTACCACAGAGCTTAGTAATTTTCATTACATATCATATTAAAACTTCCTATAAATATTTTTCCGTGTATTCTAAGAAAGAAAATTATTCATAATGTAATTGTCTGAAATTATTATTATATTTGTCACAGAGTAAAAAGTTAAGCTTCCGACGAAATATATTTTATAACGCTCTAACCTGAAAATCGCAACTTTGACGCTACTTTTAAGCTCTTGTGCTATAATAGTACTTTACGATACTAGTGGCATAAGTAACACTTTTTGGCACGGCGTAGTTTAGGGCCCGAGCGTAACGAGGGCCCTAATAGCTGTGCCGAAAAGTGTCCCCATGGCACGAGTATCGTACAACATTTTATAGCACTGTGCTAAGTTCACATTTATGCCCCCTTTTCCGATGCATGTCGCACTTTCTGGTACCGCAAAGTGAGGTTAGCACACGAGCATATGCGAGTGCGATGCGAACGTAGCATACGCTCGGGCCCTAAACTACGCCGTGCCAAAAAGTGTTACTTATGCCACTAATATCGTAAAGTACTAATTATAGCACTGCGTAGCATAAGTTCACATCTATGGCACGCTTTTCTGTGGCATAAGTCGCACATTCTAGCACCTCTGCGTTCGCATCACACTCGCATACGCTCGTGCGCTAACCTACTTTCGCTTTCGGTACAGAAAGTGCGACTGATGGCTCGGAAAAGAGGGCATAAATGTGAACTTAGCACAGTGCTATAAAATGTTGTACGATACTCGTGCCATGGGGACACTTTTCGGCCCAGCTATTAGGACCCTCGCTGCGCTCGGGCCCTAAACTACGCCGTGCCGAAAATCGTAAATTACTAGTATGCAACTTGTGTAGATATGCTTTTTCTACAAAACTCATTACAGCACTCGCTTACGGCTAGTCCAACATCTACATCCTTTGCATAAAGTCTCATTAGTGTTTTGATATTTAATGCATGGTTATTAGATGAAATATTTATTTCTTTTTTTATAAAATGTCAAATCAAACGCGCATTTATTATATGAATTAATTGATTTTATTTCTTTTTTACTCGTCCTTTGAGAAATGTAAAACTCTCTTGCATTAACGCCCATAAACTCACGTATATGATAAATAATAATCATTAGTTAATTATGAAAGAACTGAAATGCGTGAAAGAGCTGAAAATAAATCAGTACACTTGCTGAAGTATCTTGTCATCAATGTTGTTATTTCAAATTAAGTGTTTTTTTTAGATTTCCGGATTAATATGAAGGACTTGATTTTCTTATTTTTTAAATATTGCCGTCTAGGGGCCACCGCACCTCTTGATCTGATCCATTCATTTTATTCAAAGCATATTCACATTGGCGCGGATTTGACAAATTTATACAAAAAGACGCAATAGGACTTAAAATAAAATATATAAATATCAAATTCGTTCAAACATGCACGCAAAAGGAATAGTAAAATTTAACTTGCAGTCATTCTCTTGACCCATTATATTTATTCGCGATAACGACTTTATATTTATACCAGTCGCACTGACATAAGACGCCTGGCGAGCCATTATATATACATAAGAATCGCGTATGCACGCTATATATTCGACATTATTTATGTACTATATGCACTTGTGTAACGAAAGAAAAGAAATAATAAAAATATAAAGACGTAACGTTTGTATAGGTTATGCACTTATTGGTTGACTATATTCTTGTTGCTGTACTGTGGATTTTAACTTGGACGTAGACTTATAATTATTCGTAAGTTTTTTTTCTTTATTGTTTTATTCAATCAACAATCATGATGTTTACGACATGTATTTTTCATACACAGGAGAAGCGAAGAACGAATCTTATAATGATTTCAAAATACTAACTCAATCTCGTGAATTATAACTCGACGGCTAATATTTTACGTATCATCAATGACAAGCATTCCCATGAACGAATATCAGTCAAGGGGACGCGGATGAGCGATGATGCCGAGCGCGATATGCACTGAGACCAATTTGTATGCAAGCGCGCATACGGCAAGTTTTGACAATTGTCGCGCGATGATTCGATATAATTAGTTGCACAAAGCCTGTCGAGAATATATATGAGCTTATTAACATTCGTTGAAAATAATTTGCCATGCATATTTATATTTAACGCCTACTCCCACAGGGTTGATTCTACGGCCAATTCAATGAGAAAAATGAAAATTTTCAAAGAATTTAATAAAATTTAAGTTTTTTTCTGACTTGAAAAGCAAAAAGTTCGTCAAGCATCATCTTCGTCAGCACGTTTACAAAATGCAATTAACAGTAAGTATAATAAATATAAAATTTTAACTCATAAGTACCAAACTATTGACGAACTGATTCTTCATACAGATTGATAGCTTTTACTAAATCCAAAAATTTATCTGTTAATGTTTAATCAAGGCAAGTAATTTGCAAGTATCATTGCAAAAGATTTATCATGTTAAAGATAAAGAGAGTTCAACAACTGTGAACAAAATGATATGCGAAATCAACAAAATTCAAAGAAATATTCCCTACTCAAGTAACACAGAAATTCCGTTGTATGCACCGGGCCTACACGGTGCTACAAAGTTTATTTGCTATACTTTCCACCACATTTTTCGATGCAACATGCGTAAAAATTATACAGTGGCACACGATCATTCGTCGCTAGTGTACAGAGATCAATATGCCTAATAGAGCATATCTATATAGCGGGCACAAGCTATACTCATTAAAATAATTGTATTCCTCTACCAACAGCACTGCTGGAAAATCAGAAAAATGTTTAACTGCATATCACAAGAGTATTGAAATCAAACAGGACTTGTCTAGGAATAAAAAGCGTTCGATCGCAATAAATTAAAAATCGACTTTTGAAAAGAGTAGATTCAATAAAAATCAATTTTTCTTAAATGCATAAAAACATTTTCACACAACGCATTGTCATGAACTAATGAGCAAATTTTGGTATTTATTTTTAAGAGCGATATTAACAGTAGTATAGCCACATGACGGAATCTAGCAGAAGGCAAGTCGAGTATGTATATGGACACGTAGCAGGGTGCATAAGAGCGACTCTGCTACTGGAATGTTGGCGCGGCAAGACCGCAATTATGCTGCAATTAAGTTGTGGGGCACAGGTGTGCAAGCGCAGAGCGCGACAAACCCATACACACGTTTGCACATACGTGTAGCACTATAGCCACCAGCAAAAGAGTCGTTGAGGGTTAGTCCGAGTTCACAGGTGGTTGGAACATTTTTGTATTTAGCCTTTGGCACATGCGAAGCTCTCGGACGCGTTCGTGCACGCGCACTCTCGCATCAACGGTATTATGTATGTCTGCGGTATTTTCAACATGATGTGCGAGTGAGATTCACACTTGCTAGATGTATAAGATCAATAGAAAACCATTTTTTAACTTCATTTTAACAAGTTCACGGACATAATATGAGATTGGATACAAGTATAATAATATATACCTCTCGAACTTACAAAAACTTGAAAGACAATTACACGGAGAAAAAATTTAAATGTCGGCAGGATGTACGCGACGCGCAGTGTGCTAGAGAGATAGAATTTCGAATGTATACGTAAAAAGACATCATAGTGCGTGGGATTGTTACGTTTGCGAACAAATGTATTAGACCGAATATAGGATGTATTACCACATAATTAGTTGACATCCTCTTACGTCAAGTCAGCTAAAATGAATCTTCAGTTCTCTAAAAAGTTCGCAAAAAAAGAGTATAATGTATAAAATCTAAATAATTTTACAAGGATTTGCAGTAAAGTCATAGAGAATTGAAAATTTGATAAAAAAAGTATTCTATAACTGCACCAATTATTCAATTGGGTAGATGCACGTTAGTCAGTGTTAAGGTACACTCGATATGTGCGTGGATGCTGCTATTCTGAGAAGCTTCACGCTAGTTCCTTGTGGTCTATCGCAGTCTATTTCATTTCTTCTTTTCACTATATTATAAGATACAAGAAATATAGTGAAAAAAAATGAACGTTTGTTCGACTGTCAAAAGTGGTGCAGAGCTGTAATTTCTCCAATAAAAGTAAAGTTTTTCAATTTTAGAATGTGGCTAAGACTCTTGGAAAATGAGAAAACATATGGTGAGCTCTAATATTTTAATGCTACTTTACGCTCATGATCAAATTGACTTATTTTTATTGGTTATTTAAACTATTTTAACTTTACTTATCGATTCATATATAGTTGTAAAATAAAAATGTTTTCATTCTATATTATGTAATAAATATTAAAGTTTCAATTATTATGCTAGAATGGATTGTATACACATTATAAATAACCTTACTATCAGAGGGTTCAATAGTAATAAAATATGTCAAATAAGGCAAGCATTTCGAACCACTTATGATGCTCGTGTTCACATAAAAATACTACAACAATCACCGCGTTTCTTTCATTTGTTCCGGATGTAAAACTTGCATGATTTCATGTACTTGGAAAAAAAGTGTGACGTTATTTATTCTAGGCGTCGATATCGGTACCCACCCTACTTATATTATTTTATCGTGCATTACTCTATGCATTGTTATTATTCTGTCATGACGATCAAATCAGCGGCGTATAAATTTCGTTGAATTTCTAGGGCAATAATAATTGATTGCACGAGTTTTTTTTTCTTCAAACAACCGATATTTATCTCTGCACCCGACTTCGGTTTACGTTGGAGAGAAAATAACGCAGTGCCTCGTTGCAATCTATAGTAAAGTAAAAAGGCGACGCGCAAAAATTTCTACTGGAACGTGTTGCAGGGGACAGTCATCCATAAAATGAGTGCGGGCATACGTATAAATAAAAGAAAGGAACGAATGTAAATATTTCGCAGCGCGCATACTTATAAACATGAATACATATCTATATGTTTGTACACTGCATGCGCGTTGACTGTTATTTTATGAAACGAGAATTGCCTGTATGGATACGCGGGAGGCATCGAGAATTGGTTTGTTGGTATTTCGCAGCTATGCGCGCCGGCGAATCAAAATGCTACAATGGGCCGCGCGCAAATCATTTGGAATATTTCATAATGGTTAGGAAATATCATTAGCCACTGCGCGACGAGTACACAGCAGAGCGAGCACATCGTTGACATCGTTGCATCCGCATATACGTATCAGCCGCGGCACATACCCACGCGTGAATCGTCGCTATATGCTCGAATTTTCGCACATTATAGCAAAATATTAAATGAATCTCATACGAATGGGAAGAAAAATTCAAAATAACTTTAAATGACGGAAAAAAATTACGTTTGCATTCAAATTTTGATTAATAATCAATATGGAATATGTAAAAAGTACGCGAAATTTTTAAAAAAGAAAAAAATAAAATAAAAGCCATAAATCATGTACATTGGGGTCAAATGTAATTATGAATGAACACTGACTAACTAGTTTATTACTAGCGTTAAAAATGAAAAATCATACTTCATAAAAAAGTGATTCAATATTTTTTACAATTTTCTGTAAAATTGTTGTAATTCATTTAATTGAACTTTTGATCGCTTGCGTTTGACTTACAATATGAACTTGAGTTTCATAAATGAAAAACAATCAATAAAAGTTTGAAATACACGCGATCGGGCACATGATAATCGAATTATAAGCTCACAGCGGTTAAAATAGGCGAATGTAGATGGACGCGTAACGAAGAGGAGAATTCGCGAATGTACGTTCATAGAGACGTACGCGCGCATGCATTCAGGTTATATACTTTCGCACATGCAGGCAGGCACGCAGGCACGAAGAAGCAAGAGGGGAGAGAGAGAGAGAGAGAGAAAAGCCGGTGCGATGCACTGCGCTGCAAGCCGACGAGCTGTTACTGCAGTTAAATTGCGTTTCTCATAATGCGTTTAGCCGCGAACATCGCATCGCAAAACGCGCCATGAGTGAGAAAAAGAACGATCTATTATATGCCTGCGTGAATTTATACACAAGCGGCAGATAAGTCGGTGGATGTAACAACCAGCGATAACTCGGCAGACTATATGGGTGTATTTTTTCTTCGAATTAATTCTGACGCGTTGAAGATCACGAGCGCGAGAAATCGATCCGTCTTTTCTGTCGTGTGCAATTGCGTTAGCCTCGATAAGGCAAGCGAATCAGAGCAGCAGCAGCAGCAGCTAGCTACATACACCGCTCATGTACCTAAGAGAGTCTGGGTAAATATAATATCGGGCTGCTGGAGAGTCGAGCTCGGCTCCGGTCAGTAGGAGCAGTCAAGTTTTTCGAGCCGACTGCACACGTGGCCACCGCCGCCGCGACTATCGATGCGGGGAGGCACCGCTGGACGCATTAACGTAGCCGGTACGTATGTAAGGGGTTATACGGCCGGAGCTCAATGCAGCGAGAGTGAGAAATCGGCTAAGCTCGCCGTGCAAAAGCGGCTGCAGAGTTTAGGAATACGAACGCCTGGGTATTAGGCTCGATTAGGTCGTATAGGCGAGCTGCGCGGATATCTGTGGGATAATTCGCTCTGCGTACACCGCATGTCTACGAGTGTGTATATGCGTCTGTGTGTGTGTGTGTGTCCACTCGAGACTACGGTACGGGCGAGTGCGAGGCCGATTACTCTCGACGGCATTTCATGCAGCCGGGCGCGTTTTCCCCCTACTCGCACGAAGCTCGCTCGCGAGTTTCCTAGAGGCGAGCGCGTATACGTGTGTGAGGCAGTGGTAGCTCATCGATATATAGAGAGAACGAGTGGGAGAGAGAGAGAGGCCATAGCCTTCGGCCAGAGATATCGTTAGCATGCCTTGCTAATCACGGACTCGATAATAATACCGTGATTGATAGGACGAAGCTAGAGAGGCCAGCCACGGATAGAGAACCTGCCAGTAAGCTCTCTCACCCTCTCTCGAAGCGATCGCCCGCTCCTATCCTCCTCTCTTCCTACTATTCTTGTAGAACTAGCCGAACCCTCCACACACACACACACATGCGAGAGCTGACGTAGTCCGACGCCACTCGACCAGCTATGCTCGGACACGACTCCCTTCCCTATCGCGGCTCTTGCTGCTGCACTATCCCCCCCCCCCCCCCCCCCTTCCAGCGCTATTACTACCCAGCTTCTCTGCAACGATATACACCCCCTGCCTGTCGCACTCGACATTCCACCTTGCCCGAGCTTATTTGCCTTCTCTCGCTCGACAAACTGCCTCGGCTTATTTCGACTCGTGTCGCACCTTTCACCGATTCTTTCGTCGTTTACATCGCTCGTACTTTTCATACCCTATGACGTAGTTAGGTACACAAGCGCGTGCTCGAGTCGGAGAGAACATAACGATCGCCGCAGCTACGCGATGAAAAACGAATGCGACCGATAATATTATTGCCCAACTACATGTTTATACATGCGAACGGCATATATTTATTCTAATGCGTGAGTATAGGCAGAGTGGAATATAGTCAGATGCGCGCGAAAGGCGAAAATACTCGACTGCTCGGCTCATTAATTATGCAGTGTCGAATTACTAATGTGGTCCGAGGCTGTGGCGGACGCGCGCGCGTACGAGCCACCCCCTGCCGATACACACGACTACTAGTATTTCTGCCGTACTGAGCAAACAGAGTCGCCGCCGCCACCGCCACCGCTGCACATAGAGCTGTAGTCGTAGCAAGTATACGTACTGCTGGCTCGCGCGCACAGCTCGCGCACTTCGCATTAAATCGCAGCGTCAACAAATAAGCTGCACAGCCACTCGTTTATGCGTGCGCGCTAGGCACGGAAACGTATATACTTGGAAATCGGCAAGTATGTATGGGATCGATACGTTATAGCCTCTAGCTCGGCTCCACTTCTGCAAGAAGAGAAGGAGAGAGAGAGAGAGAACGAGAGAGCGAGCGAGTAACTGCAGTAAAGCGCCGCGCGCACAAAGCGGCTCCATCTATTAAGTATTTATTAACTTTACGAATTTATAGATGCCTCATGGGCGGCGCGCACACTCGCACTCAAGACACATACAGCAGCCGTTCGTCGTTTTCTCTCTTCGTCGCCATCTCAGCTTATTCGCCCGCTATGGGTGTGTGGGTGTATGCACAGCAGCAGCAGCAGCAGCCACCGCCGCCACGCCGATATATATACACACACCCTCGCTCGAAGCAGCAACGAGTCGAGTATTAAAATGAATTATTTAATATTAAACTTGGTAATTTTTAACGGCTCGAGCAACCCCTTCCCGTGCTGGTCGCTGCGCGAGACATTATTTATCATCCTTCCCTCTTTCTCTCTACTTGTGCAACCAAGAAACTAAGCTCGTGTGCTACGCTCTCCCAGACTCTTGTATTCCTTTTCGGCGCCAAGTGTATGAGCGAACAAAAAATCCTCTTTATCCAGCTCTCCTATGGTGTATACATTATAAGTAAGCATATCGGAAATAACTCTCTGCATTCGCGTCACAATAGCGCAGGCAAACGCAAACTGACGTTTGCTCGAATATTATATCGTTAAATATATATGCGTCGTACATCTATATATTATGCGTGGCTGCATGGGAAAATTAAGCTCTCTCTATGCGCGTACATTACCGCGAGTCGAGCTAGTAGTGACGTTATATATTACTTTATAGTTTGTGATATTATATATAGGCAGGAAATATGCGTGGCTTTGACATTGATAGATATTTGATAACTTTGATATTAATTTCATAACGTGATCGATTGAAACAAATATTATGCACGAGCTGCGCTCGGCTCGGCTCCATCGGTCTAATGCAAGTAAATCGCACCCAGCTATATACGTATACATCGCGACTAGGATTTTCGCAATTAAATGTAAGAGCGAAAGGACGAGAGCGCAAAAAAAGGGTCATTAATAGAATGCCGGCTAATGCAAATATCGTATGTAGCAAAATCATCCTGTTTACGCGATGAATTACGCGGCTAATAGACGTATTTGACGCGCTCGCGATATGCATTAGAGATGATACACACACATGCATATATTTTTGCGCGCACACCTAAAATATTCTATTTTATCGTGCTGCGCTCGCGCGCGGGAGTCACGCGCGAAATCGGAAATAATTATGTATGCGTGTACGCGACGACGCGGAATATATACGGCAGGGATACATTATAATATCAAAATACCGTCTAAACAAACATCAGGGCAGTGCAATACAGGCGCGTAACTCTTGTACGAATGATTAGCGCGATTGCGATAGCGAGTTATACGATATCGTCTCCACACGCGCACACACGAGCGTACACGTGTATATGCAGTTTATATATATAAAACGCATGCATTGGCGAGCTGCGCGTATAATAAACGCATATACATAAATGCATACGAGTATATAGCAGGGCACTCGCGCTCGCATACAGCACACACACTCACACACTCTCGCATAATATAATAGTGTTGCAGTGTCGAATTCGATACGTCGATATTAATTATTACGACGCGAAAGGCAAATAATTATAATAATTGTTCATAGCGCGCGCGCGTCACGCAGGCAGGGAGCCGACGATTAGTAATGCCTGCGATACCGCGCCAAAATGCATTTAAATGAAAACACATACACATGCATACAGAGCACTCCTATATGTACGTATATATTTGTCGGCATTAATGGATAAATATCGACAGCTGCTCGCCCAGTTGTTGCTGTTGTTGTTGTTGTTTTGTTATTATTATTAATAGTATTATACGTGCGTGGCATATACAACAAAGAAGCATTTGTCTCCGCTGATTGGCTATTATTTATACAATGCTTCAAGTAAATGCCTGCATATATATATTTTATACATAATCCGAGAGGCCGAGAAATCCAGTTAGAGCCGTATGCGAGCTGCACTCCACGCGATGATGTAATGTCGCGCGCGCGCGGTATTATCGAACTATGTAGAACAATGCAAAGTTCTCTGTTATGAGCTTTTCCGTCTTTCACGCGTATATATTTGAATAAATACGCGATATTTTTTTCTTTGCTTTTCGTATAGAAAAATAAAACACGTAAGAAATCTCCATTCGCGGCTCTACTGCGCGCATTGCTATAAAGTGAACGAGAGCGAGAGAGAGAATTCAGAGAGGGAGGAAGAGAAAGAGATTATGAATGCGCGTTGAAAATTTAATCCAATCGGCGCCGCAACTGCACGCGCGGGGAGACTGCATCGCGCTAGAGACGCGTGTTTTAACACGCTCCGTACAGCCTATATGCGCGTTATATAGGTACGCGCTATCGAGTACACATGCGTCCGCATGCATACGCAGGCCTCCTTGTGTTGCGACGAATATTTCAGCCCCCGTTTCCGTCGGCCTTTTTCCTTTTCTCTCTCTCTCTCTCTCTATTTTTTTGGACCAAAAGTGGCCGCGGGATTTCGCTGCATGAGATATGCGACAACGAAACCGGATGAGCTTGTGCAGGCACACGCGCGCACAGTACTGCAGAACAACAACACGCACAAACAAACAAAAACTCACAAGGTGCACCTTCGGCGACGCGGGGTGGGGTGTCTGATAAAAATTTGCGACTGCACTTTTTGTGCCGAAAACAACCAAATGCCTGCGCCGCGCCGCACGGCACGTAATTCGATAAAATATCGAAGTATCGAGTGCGAAAGCGGGGAGTACGAAAATTGACGATATTGACCTGTTGGTTTTCTATAATACATACAAACATAGACTCACGTGTAGAGCATAGAGACAAGAGGTCATGGCTTTTACTTACGCAAGTGTAATGCAATATAGCCTACTTATACTATGCATATTTAAATACAATTATACTATCAATTCTATACTAGAGCGAGGAATTTTTTAAACTGCATTAGAAAAGAATAGCGAATTTTCTTAATATTCGCTTGACCTTTCTCATGGGGTTGTTTCGTCTATATATTCTCTCGCTCTCTCTCTCTCTTTGTTTCTCTCTGTGGACACGTGTACGTATTATAATACACGCATACACAGAACGATACACGAGGCGAGGCTCACGATTGAAACTCCCGAATGCCAGAACGCAACTATCGGATACATTTAATAATTTATTATAGCAAACGTCAATCACGATTTCCACCGAGCCACCAGCGTTGGCTGCGTAGCAGTGGCTCGACCTACTGTCGAATGAATATTCAAAATCTAACTGCTTTTATTGGGTCCAGATGCTGCACCGCTGCTGTTTATTACACCGTTCGTGTACCTAGCCCACTACTTCGCTTATGTTAATTTATCACGATAAAATATATTTATTTTTCATCTATCGAATACGTATAAGGCAGCTTTTGTAAGCTAAAGCTTCGCCTTGCACAATCGCATATTACATATACGTAGCTTTGGATGTTTTGTAAAATATCATTTTATAAAGAAGTGCAAGACTTTAAATGGAACTTTCAAGACGTATTATTATTTTGATTTTTCGCGCAATTCTGAATTAAGAAATATACGATTTATAATTAAAGCTTGAGTTACAAAAAAAGCAAGCATCACGTCTTGGAAGCAAAGTGACAATTTGTTTGTCGACTATTATACAAGTGTTCAGTGAGTTTGCGCCTTGCATCGCCGAGTACATTTATTTTATCGGCAGCCGAAAATTCTCATCCTTTTTTTTCCTCGAGCGCGTCAATTTATCGCGTATAATAATACGAGATTGTCAATGGTATTATTAAAGCGACGCTCCGTATATGCACAAAATACATTGACAAGTGTGAGTATGACATTAAGACAAACACGTATCCTTGAAACGTCTCGGCGAGGGAGAGGACGGAGGGAGGGGTTATTAACGTGATAGTAATGCATTTGTATATTGCGAGCTGCAACAATAATACGGTACGATGTCGTCGTCGTCGTCGTCGTCGTCTTTCCTTCTCGCTTAAGCTTATGTAAATTCCAAGGCACAGTTTACATACGCTAGTGCTTGGATAAAAACATATGCTGCTGCGGCGACAATCAAGGTCTAGTTCTTTTGTACGTTTCCGGCTGCGTATACGAGCGTGAAAAATCGACGGATCTTTTGTTTTAAATAAAATTTTAAGCTCGCACGAAAAAGCAGAGCTCATTGTGCTTTTTGAGAGACAGAAGCCAGCCAATGGGAAATATAGACTCAAACAAAGGGTATATTGAAATATGAAAATAAAAAAGGTGAAGCGGATAAAAAAAAGGAAGCGCATCACGTAAGCATCGGGGGCACAGATAGAGAGGTAGGTATAAGAGATGCAAGGAAAAATGAAGCGGACTGGACCACACACACACTCACTCACATCGAGCAAACGTGACCGAGGCAGCAGTCCCATAAGTTCGTATTGTAATGCAGACCTGCACTTCTCTTTCTCGCTCTCCTTTACATCGTGTGCTGGTATACGTTGGTGCCCATCGTAGTCCATGGCCAGAAAATGTTGTATAAACATAATATTTCTATGCATGAATCATTTATTTGACTTTAGTTCGTTTGTTATTTTTTTTTCTTCAAAACCGCAAAATCAATCAAAGTCCACTGATTCGCAATGCCTCGAGAAAACGGGCATTTACTACTCGTTTGTCATTTTCGAAGCAAAATTATTATACATTAAAAGGCACGCGGAGCGTAAGGAAAAAGAAAACAACAGCAGCAGCTTGAATGGGAACGCACTACGCGGTGCATTACATAATTACGTAATATGTCGCAGAGCCATCGAGCCGCGCGCGAGTGTGTACATACGAACGTATCGAGATTCTCTCTATACATATAATATAGCGCAACGAGAAATAATATAAATGGGGCTCCGGACAGTGAGTAGTCGGACGCGGGAGAGAGAGAGAGAGAGAGAGAGAGCCGGAAAGATATGTGTGCATAAATGTGTACGTGTGCGCGGCTGTATAGACATCGGCTGATGTAGAATTGAGTTGCAAGAAAATTGAGCGGTGCATCGTATACACAATTGTAAGCTCGCTCGCTCGCTCTCTCTCGACTGCTACGATATGTATACACGCTGCTGCTTCCAAGATAAACGAATCACGTATTATTATAATGGCCAGTTGCTAAATGGTTTTTTCAATCCGTTGCTGCTACATTGGCTCTCTCTCTCTCTCTCTCGACGCACCTCCTTCTATCTACTACTACTACTGTTGTTTATTTCTCTCATTTTTTTCTGCGACTCTTGCGCCTCGGCCAAGCGTTTTAAATTTCCCGTTCTTCTTCTTCTTCTCTCTCGTTCTCTCACTCACTCACTCACGTTTTTTGCGCTTCCATACTCCCGTTTGCCGTTTCACCGAATTTGTCCGTTTAAATATATACACACGTATACACTTGCGTATATAGAGGCACGCATGCACACATACTACAGAGAGTCGCATAGTGCACACGCACGAGCATATCTCTGTATACAGTATACGTCGCTGATCATATATGCAGGCACCGCGCGCTCCGCCGACCACGCGCAAATGCAAACATCGCTGCTCTCTCTCTCTCTCTCTCTCTCCTCCTATATGTACATATTGTTCGTATAGTAATTTTCATTTATATATTGATAACGCAGGCCCAGAGAGTCGCCACACCGCTCGGTATGACATTAGCCCCAGTGGCAGAGCGAGCTAAAAATTTGCATGCACGCCTGTAATGTGATGTATGAGACGGCTTGATGATCGTGTACCTGCCTATGTATGTGTATGTGTGCGCGCCCCGTGCAAGTGCGCGCTTATACATCATGTATAAACACACGAAAGAGCGACAGCTAGGAAAAACATTTCCGCCTCTGATTCCTTCCTCTTTTTTTATGCTTTTTCATTTTTTTTTTTCATTGCCAATTGCGAATGAAAAATATTTTTTTCACGAATATTTCGAGCGCGAATTATAATGCGTGTGTGTATGTACGCAGGAGCTCGCGTGCGCGGGGCACGTATATATACCAAACTCTTTTAGCGATCCCCACTTGCATATGTGTGTGCGCGCTGCATATAATATGAGAGGCAAAGTGGCCCTCTCTCTCTCTCTCTCACTCTTGGCTGCGCTTGCGGAGCCTATCATTATAGAGAAGAAATCATTGGATGATCTTAATCATGCGAACTACTCGTCCAGCTGCTTGACCAATGGCGTAGGCCGTTTTCAATAATGGTTTCCATCGCTCGCTCCAACGCACGCGCGAGCAGCGGTGCAGGAGCAGCTAAAATATTACATATGCAGCTATCCTCCTCTTTTTTCTTTGGCTCTATACGCTGCCTATACGTTTGTGTGCGTGCGTGCGTGCGTCGCTGTGTATATTATGCTCGCTCGGGCTTTGATTGAACATTCGCAGACGCACACGAATGATCGACGACCACCGAGCGCACGCTTTCTTACACAGTCCTCGGCCTTTTGCCATTTTTTCCTCTGCCCGCTGCTCTTGATAACTACTGGCTAGAACTATCCAATTCTATCTCTCTCTCTCTCTCTTTCTCCCGCTAACTCTGCATATACTTTCGAAAAGATTTCGAAACCACGACATACTATGTATGCTGAATTGAGCAGTCAAGTGCCACTGAACTGGACGTAATTACAGAAGATGATTGGAGGATCTGTTTATTTTCACTTACGAGCATGTTGAAGATATTTCTATGTACTACCTAATAAAGTAACGTTTTGACCTCTTCGCGTATATTCTTTTCCCGTTTCTTCATTTTATTGGATTGAAAAATCGATAAAATCAAATTTCAAGGAAATCCGGCGTGGAACGTACTCTCCTTTTCTCTCACTGGCGCGAGCGTGAAGCAGCGCGCGAAGAAACGAAAGGAGGAGAGAAGCTTGCGAGGGAGCCGAAGGAGTTGGCTTAGCAAGTGCCACGGCATGATACACCTTTCATCCCGGAAAAACCTGCGAAAACCACCACTTGTTGCTGTACCCGCTGTATTGTATATAAACGTGTATGCAGCTCGATCATTCTCAACGCATACAAGCGTGCAAAACAGACTGTTGCTTTTGCCATAAACGAGCTTATCTGCTGCTTTATTTTTTGCAGCAATTTCGGGAAGCGACGAATCGCTAGAAAATAATAAATGTAGGCTGTACGATGGAAAAAAGTCTGGTACTGTTTTTACGCGCTCAAGCCTTGAAACATCTCTCGAAATTCTCAGTTTCGAAATGTTTCTCAAAGACGTTCCTACAGGGACGAAAGTACAAACTTACTTACACAAGTATACAGTAATTCGGCCCTCCGTCGAGTTGCTATAATATTATAGAAGCTGCGAATGCAACTGCTCCAAGCTCTTCATGCATAAGCTATGATCTATCTTGTAAGCCGAAAATTGGTCCTCTTGCTACTGATATTTATCCATCAAGTACCATCCAAAATCACAAATTATTTCAAATTTATATTTTATATTTTTCGTCGAAATAAAAAATTCAAGGAAATTTCAACACTGGTAGCTGTTAGAACCTTCAATGACAATCAAATCAGGGTAAATTATAGACAGTGCAGATTTTTTGGTAAGTCCTGAAATACAGGTGCAAATAAAGAATACAAAAAATGAAGTGAACTCAATGGTAATGAAGAGGCATGCGGTGGCAGTATAGAAAGAGTTAAAAAATAGTGTCTGACGCGCAGAGTCCAGTCGTTATATTTAGCCTAGGAGCGAGATTTGAGGCTACGCCACTGAGCCGCTCTTCGTGGTACAGCCTAAAAACCAACGCCCTTTGGAAAAAAAGAGTAACTTTGAATTTGCATGTGGCCAACGTACAATTTCCTCCTCTTTCACTTTCTCTCTTTTCGGCTGAAACCTCCTCCCCCTCCTCCTTCGTTTTCTTCGCCTTTTCTCTTTTTTTTCGCATTGGTTGTTGTGTAGGCCTACAATTTGCACTTATCGACGACTACTGGACGACTAGACGCCACAGATAAAAAAATATATTACAGCAGTTGGAGATTTTATGATTGCAGTTATCAAGAAAAATCCTATAGCCGATGGTAATAGCAGAGCCCCGGAGTCGTCCATCTGCGGTAGCTACGGCAAGTGCAAAAGCCTCCCTGCCAAAGTACCGTCTTTTTTCATATATAATATTATATATTCATTCGATCGCAGAATCAGCGACTCAGAATATGCTTCATCTGTGGGGCGATTTTTTGATTTTTTGCGTATAATCAAGCGCACGCGCGTATAAAAATAATGCGGAATGTCGAGTGCTACTGGATTCTACCTGAATATCTACATATATACAAAAAGAGGGAACGAGAGTCAGGCAGCGAAATATCTGAAATTAAGTCGAAAAATCTTTCGGTAGTAGGTAATGTAAGTATAAGCTCGAGGAGCTCGATGCCCTTGCGTATATGCCTTCAATCCCATTACGGCATGTATACAGACGGGTAGTATCGGCGAGACGGAATCGATGTAATCATCGGTTTCTCACCTGTAAGCGCACTCGAGTACTATACTTAGGCATTGCCCCCTCCATAGCCTTACCTCCAAGCTACGTCATAAAAAACTTGTATATGTGTACATTTTATATGAAATGAAAAAAAGGACGAGAAGTTTTGATGCTGCACAAAGTGAAGAGTACAAGAAAAAGGTCGAAGCTGAAAAATATACCGCGTGTCGATGCGCTCATGGGAAAATACATTGAAATTAATCTCATGTAATTCGTATAAAGGTGTAGTTGAGTAAGGGTTGTTGGCAATATATTAAAAGTCGGTCCCACTCAAAGAACTGCTTAGCGCGATGATTTATGACATAAAATTATTTGAATGCTAGAAAACTCTGTATTATTATGTTGTCACGGACACTACTTTATGCGTGTATGTGTATAAAGTGCGAAAGGAGCATCTTTTTACGTAGCTATATCGTTGAAATGAAACTTGCACTGGAATAAATAAATATTTTTAACGAGAAATAACGGAAATTGTTCAAAAATCGAGATTTTTAAATAAAATAAAATTCCTCTCAAACAAACAAAAGAAAAAATCAACACCAACATATTTGCAAATTTTTTTATTTCTACATTCATGCAAATACCATAATTACACAAATTAAACAAAAAACAACTTATACCTTGCAAAAAGAACAAAATTAAAGTTTCGGTTCAAATTAAATTATTAAATGGTTCTCATGAGTGCACTTTGGGGTTTTCGGTAAAAACTTATTGTTATTATTAATCATGTCTCTTTTAACAGAAATAATCAATTCGTCGGCAACTTTATGAAAATCCTTCAATCGTGGATGTTTGATCAAATCAGCAAATCATCACGTAAGATTCATCAAAAATCCAGTATGCAACTAAAAGTTTACCTATTTTAGAGCAAACAATATATGGAAAAAACTTTCGGCTAATTTAATTTACAAAAGCTGCACGAATCAAGTCTTTTGGTGTCAAAGCAAAGCCGGTCTTAGATTTATACATTCTTTTCACTTTGCCACTTGCAGATTCACATGTATAGGTACTAGCCATCTAGCGGTGAATAATTCAAGTGGTATTATCTTATTTATGTCCTACACCTAATGAAACGGTTAAATTGACATTTTCAAGTCATAATAGTTAAATGCGTTTAATATTTGTAACCCAATTGTAACCCAATTGTAAAACCATAAAAAACAAGTCAATAATCATGAATATATTTTAAAAGATTTTTAGTTGTCAGTTGTTGTCATGAGGCCAATATTTATGTTGAGCATTTCTACCAGGGTAATGATAGTTTCGACTTTCGACGTAAACCGACGTATCATCGTGCATACATAAACCCAGTGCGCAAGCGAGAGATTCACTCAAATAATGACGCGCTAGAGGATTCTAATTTAATATAATATGACGTTTTTAAAATAAATTGTGGAAATCGATGTATCAGAGCAACTTGAAATGTTTGTCTTATCAACCGATACAAATTGCATACTCCTCAGATTTTCTTAAATAACCTCATAAGATTGTTTTCCATGTACACTTAAGCAATACAGTTTTTCAGAAAATTTTCATTGGAAATCAACAAAGGATGTATTATCTACGAATAAGTATTTTCGTGAATAGCAAAACATTTTTAGTCGGTAAGTCCTTGCTGGAAAATGACCTTTAACTGGTTAAAAAGAAGAAAAAAGGTCTGATAGATCTGTTGTATTCTAAAAGAGAGCGAAAAGATAAAAAGCGGAGAAAATGACATTGAAGGGCCAAGAGGCATTATTTATTGAGTTACCACGGGGGCCGATTTTCGTAAAGAGGTTTGCTACTCGGTATTGGCCGCTGTGCTCAGGATATAGCCGCTTTTGCATGGCCTCGCATTCTCTCTCTTCTTCCGAAAGATGAGTTTACATGTGTATGTATTTGCGGGCAGCGCATCGACAGCGTCTAGCATCTAAATTACGTTACCAAACATGTGTACACAGGACTGGTTTCAAGGCTAGGCTCTCGTGTCGTTTATGCTGGAACCGCATAGATAAATGTGTACATTTGTGTACATTAAAAACAAAAACTACTGTAATGTATGGAAAAAACCGCTGCCAATTCATTGGCAAAGAGCTTCCTCATAAAAAAATACCAATTACATTTTTTTTTAAATAATGAATATTGTTTTTGTATAAAAAATTAAATATTTATGTAAAAATCACCATAACATTTCCTGTAATCATGGATTCCTGCATTTATACGTGAAAAAATGAAAAAAAAAATTTTTTTTCCAAATTTACGAAAAAATCTTAGTTAAAAGGCCGTGTATACATACATACGAACATTTTGAGAATTCAATCAAGTTTACAAATATGTAAACCAAATTGTCCTACGAGGTCTTGTTCAAAATCTCGTTTGCAAGCCTATCACAGAGCTTACTCTATGAAGACGCAAAAGTACAACTGTTCATTTCGAGTCGTTAATTTTCATAATATTCGGTGAATCTCTATCTTTTTGGTCTTAAATTAAAGCTTAGCTGCTCTGCTTTCATGACGACACAAAAAAAATAGTGGAAATTCTGGCATTCATACGTAAAAAAATGAAAAAACAATTTTTTTTTCAAATTTACGAAAAAAAATTTCAAAAAATTTCAAAAAAAAATTTTTTTCCGGTCTACTGCCAAAAAACCTTTTCTGGCCTCATTAATACTACAAACGACAATGAATGCAATTGAAATTTGTACAATCCACCGTAACATTTTTAAGATTTTGCCTCGGACACACGCACCACACACACACACACACACACACACACACCACACACACACAACACCACACAACACACACACACACACACACACACACACACACACACACACACACATACATACATACGGACATTTGTTGAGAATTCAATCAAGTTTACAAATATGTAAACCAAATTGTCCTACGACGTCTGGTTCCAAATCTCGTTTTCAAGCCTATCACAGAACTTCCTCTATGAGGAAGCAAAAATATACTTTTAACATTAAATTTATTAAAACATTTTGAGAATTCAATCAAGTTTACAAATATTTACAGTGTTTACAGAGCTTCCTCTATGAGGAAGCAAAAATCACGTCCGCAAGTTTGATTATGGATAAATTGGCTATTGAATCTAGAAATATAAAGGATCTCCCCAGCGAGAGAGGGAAAGAGAGAGAGAGAGAGAGAGACGGAAATAGATTAATCGAATTTACTTTGACATGTTGCTGCACAAAGGGCCGCGCACGCTGCGAACTCGCGTCGAAACATGTACGTAGCAGCGTCAGCAGGACAAAGATTGCGCCAATATTCGAGGGTCAAGTTATATGTAATATTGCCTCGGGTGCATGTACTATACGGCAAAAGACGTTGCACAGATATAAAATGTGTAGAGCTCGTAGAATAGACGAAAATTAAGTTTGTTGCCGAGAGTGGAGTAGGTACGTGCATATTTACGTGCAGACTCGCGACTCGCAGACGCGTCCGAGCCAAATAGTAGACGTAGTAGTCGGCTCATCTCCGACTCTGGCTGCTCGTGAGCTTTGCACGCTCTCTCTCGAGTGCGCCCTAATCGAGCGGACCACCTGCGAGTAGTCCGAGAGACAGAGAGAGATGTCCTTTCCCACCAAGCGAGCACTTACAACAACGACGAATCTTTCTCTCTTTCGCTCTGTGTGTAGACGTACACATACACATACCCAGACAGATCTACGTGAGAGGGTTAATCTCAACTTTCATGATTTTTACCTCCCACCCTCTTCTCTCGCTTGCATAGCACTGCAGTTTTGCACAGTTTATTGCACAGCTATGTGTATATACATTATATGGAATATACATATATATGCGCGGCGTAGTGAGAGCATTTTCGACTAATTTCAGACTACAGAACGTTGCCATTAAAGATTCAGCGTGTAATTGCAACTCTCTCTCTTATCCATATATACACACACACATACATACACAGAGCGCGCCTGCAGTATCCTTTTAGCATTTTTATATACGTGATCGACACCCGCGCCGGTTTTTTTTGCGTGCTTTTTCCCGTGTGTCGAGCTCTCGCGTATACCTTTTTCCGTACAGATGTTTAATATCTTGTCTGTGTAGAGATGTGTATACGCGCAAGTATCATATATACATGGCCGTAACCATCCATCATAGTTATGTGCTTGAAACTTTTTTCGAAAAATCACTACGTGATACTGAAACTCGCTATGCTCTTTTAACTCTCTTTCAGCCCAGATACGCGCGTAGGGCTTTGATCGTGAGTTATTATATACGATATGGACGCGCCAAATTCTTATCATCGACAAGATTCGATTGTGCCGAAAAATTCGCATTTTTTAATTACAATGTTTTCGGAAGCTTGTCAAGTTCTAACGCTCGTGTGTTCATAATGTGTATGTAGAAAGGAGCTTTTGTCACCGAATCACGTGAAATTTCTCGTTCAGTGGAGTTATCAATAGGATCGCGTATACGTAAATGGCGAAGGAGAGTAGTGAGAGAGGTGAAACATTAACAGTTAGGTATCGCCGCTTGTATTCTGTATGCTCTCTGCGCGTGTAGACTTTGAAAGATCCTTGATTATTCACAAGATTGAAATTCAAAGTGCAGTCAACGACACATACATACAAGAGCTCAATATTAAACGTATAGTTTCTTAGTTTTTCATTCTTTTTCAATGCTATTGTAGATCGTTTTTTTTCTTTTGTGCTTTAGCCACGCGCGAGTTGTTGCGTTTTATAGCTTTGTATATAAGAGTTTACTGCAGTGGCATTATTGTGTCGTTATTATAAAATGCGTATTTGCTACTAATTCGATCGTTGATAAGAATCTCACGATTTCGCTGGACGTTAGTGCAGATGAACATAAAAGCTCGCTATGTACCGGGAATAATTTTTATGTCTTTTTTCATCGATTCTATAGTACGCATCGAATGTTCAAAATATAGTCCGTAAGAGTGATGATCTTATAAAATAGGCAAATATATTTTTAAGGCAACCGCGATGAATTACATATGGCATTGTTTATAGGGAAACTGTAGAAGACGAAGGATCCCCTATACATGTATCCGGAAAGAAGATAACTGAAATTAGCCAAAGAAGAAGATCCCGAACGAGTACGTGCGCTTATAGAGAAACTCCATACACATTCGCAGCGATAATCAGTCATGTTGACTGATAATGAGAGCCGAGAACTTGCCTGGGCTCTTGACGCTTACGAACTCACTCGATCGCATTAATAATAATTATACAATTATATGTATACCTATACCTTCTTATACGTATAGGTATGTGTTGGTAACGCAGTACGAGAGTTTGACAACCATGTGTTATTATCTCTCTCTCTTTCTCTCTTTCTCACATACATATACACAATATATATACAGCACATGCATGTGCTATTACTTATAATATTTCATCTTTGGAATTACCGGTCAGAAAGAGCCGCGAGTTTTTGTTTATACCATACGAGAAACCGATACATAATATGTACATTTACTTCCTCGCGCTTCGTATTATATTTATATATGTGATATGCTGTATACTTAATTGGGCAAAACTTAATCATTTTTTTGTAAATTACATACCTGGTCAACTAAACTTCGAACTATCGAGCCGGTTCTATTTATGTAAGTCGTAAAATAAATTAGATGGCAATAATAAATTACTCATCACTCGGAAAATACACCAACGCGAAATTCTGCAATTCTATGTAACCAAAGGTACATGCAATATATTATGTTTATATTGCTCTATACAAGCGACACATTATATATATGCGTATGGATTATGATATTTTTTTCCTTTCATTTCATTTTTGAGACAACGCTACACTCGCCTTGTAGAGCTTGAAATAAACATAATAATTTTCAAAATTTTCGATGTAATTCACGGTTTTTAATGAAACTGGTTTACATTTCTGTTATTGCGAATGACGATAGGCAATAGTTTGCCGAGTAGCGGGTTTGATTTGAACTAATTTAATAATAATGATAATTTCGACGCGAACCGACGTTTCATCGCACATACATGCATAAGCGCGAAAGATCACAGAATCAAGGGTTTTTATTGAGAAGATCAGAAAAGTTTTTTCACGACTTTACGACCTCAAAGTAATGAAACAAGATCGCCCCATACAGCCTCGTGGCCTGCAAAGACTTGCAGGCGAACTCGGCATCATCAGAGTTGGTCAAGCAAACTCGGTGGGCTCCGATGCTTTTTTAACGGGGCAAGTATCTTTCGTACTACAAATAAGCATTTAGGAGACCATGAAAAATATAGTAAAATTAATAATATTAATATGCTGCATCACGGGGGATATTTAATATATTTGAATACATGAGATCGAAATTACGGTTAATATTCTAAATTTATCCTTTAATAACGGAGTGATTAATTTGAATATTTCACTTTCATTTATAGATACATAGTGCACGAATGAGTTGTTAGCCTAGAATCAGCAAGTCCTCAATTCGACCAATATTCAATGAGGAAACGTTGTGTACTTTTGTAATAATCAGATAATTTTAAAATAAAATAACAAAATTATCAACCATTTTTAAGTTTATTGTGAAGATAACTTTGAACTATCTCTTAATAAAGATGTATCATTATTATCGAAAGTATATAATTTTTGCACTTTAACAACTCCATCATAATTTTGCAATGCCTTATTTCCTATTTAAAATATTCCACGTTATTTTTTACATTTACAACACGAATGTAAAGAATTTATCTTCATAAGATGATTTATAATCATTCTCAATTTTCATGAATAGATGGTTGAGAAATTTGTGTGCTCTAAACTTTTAATATTCCATTATATGCGAAGATTTTAGTTAAATGATAAATATTAGAATCACATATTGCAATTGTTGTTCAAGATATTCGCCATCTAAAGGCTCGAGAACTTATGAAAATAAAATCAAAATAAATACTAACAGCAAATTATTGGCCAAAAACGTACAGCGAAGTATTTGTCAGTCAGGCAGTAGCTAACTATGTAACGACGCGCGTAACTCGGTAAGTTTTTCGAAACGATCGGAACATTTTTGCCCGCATACGCAGCAAGATCGCGTGGCGCGTGATCGTTAAGATCGCTCGCCGCTCGGAATGTATAATAATGCCCGAATCGCTGATGACGATGATCAGCGAACTCGCATATGTAAGCGCAGCACGAGGGACGTCCGCGAGATTCTTGCGTGTCTATACATTTATAATATCATCCGTGTGTGCGTCCGCTATATTATATGCAGCGCGCAGTGAGAGCCACGCGGTGATTACAATTTTTTTCGTGAGTATGTAATAAGTCGCCGCGAAAGAAGGAATAATATAGAGTAATATAACGTCTGTCTGCAGCTACGCCCTTCACCTATGTATATAAGTTGTTGAGAGGGTCCCTCGAGGCTCCATGCGAGAGCATATAAAGTGCGTAAAAATAATAAAATGGACGATATGTGTGTGTGTGTGTGTGTGTGTGTGTGTGTGTGTGTGTGTGTGTGTGTGTGTGTATGTGTGTGTTTACAAGAATATATCGACAAGGCATCGAGAGCTGGTAGTAGGCTCAAGACTGGTAGCTGGATATTCGCACAGCAAACCTCGAATTAAAGGCAATCGCACGGGGCAGAATTGCTATCCGAACGACGAGGCATTATCGTTACAGCAATTCGTATTGCTTCTTCTCACCGGCGGTGCGATTTTATATTCCGCGTTTAACTTCAAATTAGTCCCGAGCATATTCATATAGAAATCGTGGAAATACTTTATTCCGCGCTTCTCGATATTTTCAAGTCTGCTCGCGGTGTGTTTGCACGCGAGCGCGCGCGGGGGTAATGGCTGATTTACCAAGGAGCACACGCGGGCGCAGCTAAAAATCGCCAAGATGGCGTAAAAAATTCAAGGCCCTCCTTCCCAAGACTTTTAAATGTGTATATACTCGTGTATATATATTAAAATTCTTTCTCTCTCTCTCTTTCGACGGGCAACGCGTGGCCGCCGAGGCTGCAACTCGTGAGCCGTCCCACACACGCGTTTTCACGGAGAAGTAGGCGCAACCTACATCAAGCCACGCGATTCATACTAGCGCTCGCATGAATACAACAGAGCGGCGACATGGATATGTAATTAACAAATCCGTGTTGTGTAAGTGTGCCCGAGTGTGCGTGCTTGCATATGTACATGTGCAAGAGAAAACATTGCCTCGCGCTCTTGTACGCGTGCACATACATCGATTTCGAGCTCGCAACGGTGAAGCATATATTTCGCCTTTTTTTTTCTTGATCGCTGAGCAACGAAAAAAATCCAAGCGCATAGAATAATTTCCCTATACGAGAAATAGCTGTATATTATACACGTAAGATTTGAGCTACCGAAGCTCTGCTCTCTCTCGCTCTCAGTTTCTCTCTCTCTCTCTCTCTCTCTTGCTCTTTGGCCGAAGGAAGCGCAGTCACGATCGGCTTGTTATAATACACACAGGCCTCAGCGATCACGCGGATCGTGAAATGGCATGATATTCCCCCCGCGGGGGCGGCGATATTCCCTCGATCATACTGCTTAGCGCATACGGACGTATTCAACTTATATGTATATCTACGTTGAGCTTATATACTATATAGATATGTATAGCGTATATACATATAGCGCATATAAATGCATAATTCTCGTTTCTGTAAGCATATCGGTAGCTGCTCTTATATACCTGTGCACCGCGCCGCACACATATTGGCCTCGCGTTATGGAAGCCGCGCGCGCAGCTTCTCACGAAGAATGAGCTGCAGAAAGAGGAAGAAGAATAATGGTCGGGAGCCCTGATATTCGTGACTACCGGCACCCGAGGCTCACTACTGTATATAATGTTGATTCTTTGCCACTGTGTACGATTTTATGTCTTATATCCTTATCCAGGGAGCCCGAGGAATCAGCCCGGCATCTCTCTCTCTCTCTCTCTCGCGAGATCCGCCTCGGGAGAGTCTCGTCTTACTTATAATATCAGGACAATTGTTCAATCCACCTCTCCGTGCTGCATGTGTGTACGTTTGTACCAACTTTTGTCAGACAAGGAATGTGTACATCGTCATTTCATTTTATCCTTATTATTCTTATGCAAATTTGAGCCTCGTTTATGTGACGATCCGAGAGTCATGATCGTATATTCTTCCATTGCACTCGAGCGGGCAATGATTTTTTCAAATAAATAGATAAAAGTCGACGTTTATATTAAAAGCTTCGTCGTAGTAATTGTTCATAATGAAGTTGTAACGTGAAAGATGATTTCTTTATATCCAGGTAGAAGTTGGCAATGCTGTTTTGCTTAAGCGTGTCCTTTATCCACAACGAAACATCTACTTAAATGCGAAAATCGATAAGTCGGGAAAAATAGAATCACAAAAATGGTTTCACGTTGTAGCAAGTAATTGGTCAATCGTGCGGTAAGCGACGATACACGTCGAAAAAGTCGACAAAAAGTGTTGATCGTGGCACATGGTACCACTAGTTGCTCTCGTCGCGTCTTTTTTTCCTCTATTTCCTTGCTGCACGCTCCGCAGCCCACAGCCGCGCCACACGATCGTCAGTCGAAATCTGACAGCACGCTGAGAGCTCCTCACCGGGCCCCCACGAGGCGGCGCACGTTTTATCCGACTCGTGCGAGCGCGAAAAGCCAACACCGCATACAGATGTACCTGCGTGCGTTGTGTACCGTGTCGACACACATGTGTGTATGTATGTGTGACTATGGCACAAAGTGGCAAACTCGAAGCGCAGCGTCTAGTATTTGTATACGACAACGTAATTAGGCGACACTTGGAAAATGTGTGCGAGTCCGCAATCTGCGCGCGACTACTGGGGCCTTCTGCCGCGTCGGCCGAGTTAAGTGTCGTCGATAATGAATTTTTCATAGGTCGATCGACGAAAAGTCGGCTAGCGCCGCCTGGTTAATACATAATAAAAGACAAAAACTCAGCGTGTCGCTGTTGCGACGTTAAAGTAATATTGGAGCGCTACCTAGCAGGGGGCGTGTTGCCGGAGTCGCTTATAAGCGCCTGATTACAATATCTATCTCGCGCGATCCAATAATTGAAAGAAAGTCGAGGAAAAAAAAATCGACTATGCAAACTCGATGTATGGGCGAGTAAGTGAGTGTGCGCCATGTATGAGGGCGAGGGGCCATGGCTCACATATTTAAAGTCGAGGGCTCGCGTACGTACCGCATCTGTCGGGCTCTCGGCTAATCTCTTTCATCCCCTCAACAAATGCGCGTCTGCACCCTTACGCGTACGGCGATCCGTGCGTATACGTATATAGACTCTCGTGTTATACGACAACGACGACGACACGTCGCAGTGCCGATCGTGACCTCAAGAGTGCACGCCTCTTGTGGAATCATGCCAGCAGCAGCTTTAAAACGAAACAGGAGCGCGTTATAATAAATATACATATAAATTTAATTCTCACGTATGTCGACGAGTTGTGCGCGAGCATCGAATCGAAGAAAAAAAGTGATCTTCGCCGTTGGTTATATTATATACATCGATGCAACGGTATACGCATCTCGACACCTCGTCATCGTTGGCAAATGCGGTTTAAAATCGGCGTCTCGCGTACGTACGTACGTACGTACGTACGTACATATCGTGTAGTTTCCGGTATATATGCGCGCGCGCGCGACACACATACACGTACGCGTGTGCACCTGCACAATGGATGGGTGATGCGACGCGTCGAATAAAAGCCCATATCAAAGAGCTGACAATTCGAGCGCGCGGCGAGCGCGTGCCTACGCACTGTACTCTCTCGCGCGCCTACATAGACGCACATGTGCATATATATGGAACGCATAAAACGGCCAACCGAGCGACAAATCAGTGTCGTGTCATCGAGTTTGTCCCTCTCTTGGTCTTGCCACGCGTATAAACGTGCAGAAATTCTGATCGTGTACCGCTGCCGAGTCGAGCCGAGCACAGCCGTGGTATATTATTCTGCATATAGATATATGTATAGGAGCTGTAATCGTCTCTAGCTGACTCCCTCCCCCCCCCCTCAACCTCCCCTCCTCCTCCTCCTCGTATACGGGCGCGCGTCCCTCTACCCCTGCGCTGCTCGCTCGCTCGCGCGCCTGAAATCGTGTATACTGCAATTACGACAATTTTTTTTGTTTACTGCGGCAAAGAAACTCGCGCAGAGAGCCCACCCACAGCCACTGATTTTAATCCGACCTCTGTGTTTTTATACATATACACACACACACACACATACACACACACGCCTATTTACATTCTTCGCACTTGTATTACAGCTGCTTTCCCTTGTGTGTATATATGCAGTGCAGATCTCCGGCGAGCGAGCCTCTTTGCATATTACTCCGCTGAATGATTTTTTTTTGTTTTCGAAACTTCTAAATTAACCAATTTTCTTAAAACGTAATGAGTACCTTCACATATGAAATGCGAGAGTAGCAGTCCGTTTTGCAGCTCGCCAATGCCACATTCGTTTTATAATACTTATATTGGAATTCTACTGGCTATTTTGTCAATATGTGTGTGTTTTTCTTTTTTCATTACCATTAAGTGCTTTTACAATCGCGCGCAATGCTTTTGTTGAAAAACTAGAAGAATTCCTTAGCTCATTGTTAAGCAGCGTATAAACAGTATGTATCGGAAAGCTTTTATTTTTTAATGTGACGCTGTGCGCGCATGAACACATGTGTGTGTATGTGTAAGCGTGTGCTTTGACTTCTGGATAATATTACTAGTGCGCAGTTTTATTGAAAATTCTGTGAGCATGAGTAATTTTTTATCGCTCGTAATCGCCGTATTTTCGTAACTATGTAAAAATTCAGAGCTAAATCAATCGTATCAGCATGACTGAGCTAAAACACTAATAAAAGTCTTGCATAAAAAAGAGGAGCTAGAGAAAAAAACCCGAGTTTATACAATAGTTTTATCATCCGAGCAAGATAAAAATTGATTCGAGAGCATTGATCTATTTGAAATTTAAACGGAATTTTTTACCTCAATAAAAATATTAGGAACATTTGTGTATTCAGTACGTGAAAACATTACCAAGACTTCGGTAAACAGTCGATTTTAAAGGGTTAACGGGAACGATTGTTAAATGCATTATAAATTACCGGATGAAAAAAAACAAGAATTTCCATGGAATACAATATGCTCATTTATAAAAAAAAACAAAAACAAACGCCACCAATAAAGTAAATATTACATTGAAGCGTTGTTTTTCCTTCAATTTTTACGAAATTTTTACCGACGATGAGGCAATGATAAAAAACATTACATTATTTATATACATTGCAACATGCAGTACGCGTGTAGGGAATAATTATACGTATCGTAAAAATAAATGGTTCATTAACAGTTATAATATTTGCACATTTCACAAGAAATTTTCGCAAAAAATAATTGCACAGTCAATATAAATATTTCACGCATACATACATGTTCGCGAATACAATTGACGATGTTGCTTCGCAAACAGGGACATTTAATAAAACGTGAATTTACGATGAAAATACAATAATTCTTATTTAATCAAGTGCAGCAACAACAGTAAAAATAAAAATTTCTTAGAGGTTCATCGTTGGTATTTTTTATGGAATAAACCAAAATTATAAATTATACACTCGCGTATACGTGCTTTTTTAATAAAATTTTGTTGCTGAGAGTTAAATAAAAAAAAGGAGGAAGAACAAATAAGAATACGAAAAGCGTATCGTGCATTTACTTGACTGAACATGTCGCGAGCGAACTCATAACGCTGGCTTCTGATTATATAAATATATGTGCATTTTACGATGAATTACAAAAGTTTCCGGAATTTGTTTCCTTTCTTTTTATCGTGGTGTGATGACGATGATGCATTCGGATGCGAAAATATACAAATGCATCACAAAACTCTCGACGAGTGCGGGAAAATTCATCAAGCACGTGGAAAGCTTAGGTACCCAAAGAACGTTGAGCTTCGTGACGAAATTTGTTAGAAAAAATCGATCAATCGACCTTTGTGTGGATTAGATACGAAGTCAAGAATTTTCTGCAGAAAAGTGAATGTACTTCAATCGAAGCAGGATAATCAAATACATGGTGGATAGGATTTCGAGAATCTTTAACATAAGTTTGTTTGATTGCAAGTTGACCAGTTGAGGAGTTGCTTTTGCTCCAAACAGAGGCAGCAAAGCAAAATAAAAAGTTGTAAAAACTTTCTTCCCTGCTCGAGCGAGAAAGCTCCTAAAAATGTAGAATATTTATAAGCAAGGAATTTGATTCATTCATAGTTTAGTTTTTATGTGGAAAAATGCAACGAGATTAAAGCAGACGTCTTGCTCGTCGAGGACAAGGAGAGAGGGGAGGGGGCGAAAGGGGGAAAAGGCAAGAAGCAAGGCAGGAAGCAGTTAAATATTTGACGAGGGAACTGTCTATATGCGTATACATACATATACACACGCGTACGAAAATTCGAAGAAGCAAAGGAGAAACGAAGAAGAAAGAGGAGGGCACGAGGGGCGAAAAAGATAGAGAAAGCTCGCAGAAGCACGAATCGATTGAGCTAACACACATACACACACTCGCTCACACTCACATAGGCGCGTGCTCACGTATAAACAGCAGACAGCAGCGACGTAGTCGGACTGAAGGTATTATTATATGTATATGTATATATACGGAAAAAATAAAAAAAAACTTGCGAGCAGGCGCGCTCTCGGTAATTTACTTAGTAAAACATAAAGCCATGCCTGTGCTGGCGGTGCTACTGCTACTGCGGCAGCTACTCGGCGCTATGGTCAGAGCCAGAGAGAGAGAGAGAGAGAGAGCCTCGGAAGCGCGCGAAACACGCGGCCGCCGCGCGCCGGAGAAGACAAACACATTAAACATTTAGAAGGCATAATAACTCGCGAGGAGAGAGAGAGAGAGAGAGATAGACGCGTCATCGCAGTGTTTGCGATGCTTCTTTTACTCCGTTAATAATGCAACACGCCTACGCGACCAACAAATTGCCAAGTTTTATTATAAAAAGTATGCGCGCGCGTGGGAAGAGGAAAGAAGGAAAAAAAGGGTGTATAGCACTCGCTCGGCTGCGGTGTACAAGCCGTTGACCGCCAGCATTATCACGGCAGTTGAGCAAATAAAGGTGCGTAAGCGCCGTTAACATTTTCCGCGGCCATGGCGTCTCGAAAACGCGACTTTTCTCCCAACCCCCTGCATGTTTTTCGAAACTTTTTTTTTTCGACAATTTCCCGACGATGGATTAATGCGAGGAGAATAATCGCGCGGAGCTTTCAGCGAGCGCAAAAACTTGCCTCGCCAGCGAGAGACTGTATATGTAGCGCGGGTCGAAGAGTCTAACTGGATTACGAGCGAAACAAGCTCGCGAACGTCGTAAAAATACAAAACGCGCGCGCGCGGGGTACAGGAAAAATATAAAAAGTTATAAGAAAAAAGAAAAATATTGAATGAAAAAAAAAGTCGTGTTCGCGAGCGCACATAGCAGCAGTAGCGGCAGCAGAGAGAGAAAGAAAAAGAGAGAGAAATTAATATCCAGAGGATTTCACTTGCTACTCTTTATTGTATATAAGCAACAACTATAATAGTAGCAGCAGTGCTAGTAGCTACGCGAAGCGAAAGTTTGGAATTTACTGCCCGACATATTGGCTGCGAAAGCACCCGAAATTAAGGCTAGTAAAACATTCTTCTGACACGTACAACTTGCCCTCCCTTCCCACCCCCCAACAGCAGCAGTAGCAGTACAACGAAATATTCGATGCAGAGAGAGAGAGAGAACGAATATTTAGGACTCTCGTTAAAACGCTCCGTACTATGTATAGTCTTTTTTTCTCATTGCCTCGGTAACAAAGGATATACACACATTTTTCAAATAATATCCAACTTCCGTCGCTTTGCTCCGTTCCTTTTTTTGTGCCCTTTACATATATATATGAAGCGCATATAGTGGAAAATTGATAATCCAATTGCCGAGATTTTATGCTGTATAAGCATTAGCGCGGATAGATAGATATACATTTTATATGCTGTATCGTAAATTATAACAATTCGGACTGTAATTGAGAGACGGAGATTTTGTTTTTCCTTCCTTGCGACTGCGATCTCTCTCTCTCTCTCTCTCTCGGACGGGGCTTTTTTATTATATATGCCTGGCGTGCAGCTGAAAACTCGCTAGTTACAAAACTGCCGAGGCATTAGCGATTTTTCGTTAAATGCAGTGCGCAGCGTCGAGCTGCTTCGCGCGTTTTATTTTCTATTCATTTTGCCCCCCTCTTATGTCCGCGGCGAAGAATTCGATAATCATTCCGATTTATGTATATTCAGCCGGCGTCGTGTATTTCGGACGGCGGCGTGATTTGATAATATGAAAATTTTGCAGAAAACATTTTCAGAAGCGCGACGAAACTATTGTGCTTTGCGACAAAACCGGCGACTCTCATCTATTTTTACGCAAACGAAATAAACTTTCATGATTTTTAAATGGCAACATGTATATAGCCTGGCCTCTTCCTCCCAAGGTAAAACTCGTTTCCTTGCCCGCGCCGTTGTGAGCCAGGACAGTGACTTTTTCATTCATTGATTTCATTAGGCAATTTGCATAACCCAAAAATATCGCATATTATTTATATTCTTTGTGCCGTCGCATCTTCGAATAAACAAGCGATTTTGCATTATTTCGTTCCTCTCGCGATTTACATTATGATTTCGGGAAAACGAAGTTCTATTTATCGGGTATGCGCACTTGGGGACGATCGATTAATCCAAGGCTCGGTCTTGAAATTTATTTTGCAGTGTATACGCGGCAAAAAATGATGCATGTATCAGTATGCGCTCGGGCGGCAGTCGAGCAGCTCTTCGCCATCTGTCGGCCATGCAGGCAACTCGCCAATATAAGCCGAATTTGATTATTTCAGTTTCTTTTATTTAATATACTCAATTTGGCAATCGTATTTACGATTAAAATAGAGAATATCGATTCATTCGATGAAAAATTAATAAAAACTTACCAGAATTCAAAAGTAACGAGACTCGTCCAAGAGATTTTCGGGACACGGGCGCTGCAGGGAAGAAAATTTCCGTCAATTCGATGCATTAGTAATTCGCTGCAATTAGATTCGAATAAAAAAAATTGAATATCGAAGAAATTACTTAGCAAAAATAGATAATCCGATATTGGGTAGTATATAGATATGCGTTTCTCACTTCTCAATATACAATGTGAATTTCAATGTGTTCCCACAAGAACTAGAGATAGGGATTAAATCGGTCGTACCCTGTAAAACTTGTTTCTTATGTAAAAAAAAAAAACAATCAATGCATAGAGGCGATAGGATATGATGTATTCCAAAATAACACGAGACGTTATTAACTGCGTCTTTGGAAATACGCAGCAACTTATGGATTCGCGCCAGTCACGGTAATTTCAAATCGTAACTGTCAAGGTTGAAGATAGGCAAGTTCGATCATATTAGGTGTTTCAATCGAAGAGTCATTGACACCGGTGATTAAAAAGCAATCTCAAAGTTATCCAAAACATTCGAAAATAAAAAAAAGGTAGCGCGATTAATGCACAGAAGGAGAAACAGCAGCAGCGATACAAATAAAAGAAAGCTGAACACCGACGCATTTGTTGCCAAACAAGGTGGGCGCAGATGCAACAAGAAAAGAACGAGCGCCACGACGCGCGAGACGAAGAAGAGACGATAGAACGAACGATTTTTCAATTTACGTTTTGCTTTTTCGATTCGCGACGAAATGTAGGCCTACTTGATAAATTTAGGTTAAAATGTGGGACGATTGGAAGTTGAAAAAACAAAAGGCAAAAACTTACCGCGACTCTGATAAAGAAGTAGAAACCACTGCAGCCGTTGGACTCCGTGAAAATTCAAATGACCGGCAAGGCCTCGCGCTCTAAAAGATTCGGAAACGCCAGCCGTGTAACGAGCGAGAGCGATGATCCCTGATCGAGTCGATGATTCTCTTCGACGAATCCTCCGCTTTCCTCGACACCTCCTGTTCGGTCCATGTCCTTACATCCGTCCATCCTCTGCTCCGATCCCGCGTAGAGTAGAAGCCGTTGTTGCTGGCACGCGATCACTCGTTGACTGATCAGCTTTTCAAAAACATTTGACGAACGGCAAATCGCGACAACCGTCCCGGCGCCTAATTTCGCACCTATATGTCTATTTGCCATAGATACGAACGAATGCATGCGTGCGTGTAAAGGTAGTATAAGATTCGCGGCGAGGGACGACGTCTGCAATCGAATCGCGGTTTTAGTTGGCTTCGGCCGTTGGCGTGTCGAATCGCAGTGCTACACATTCGCAGTTCGCACCCGTAGTACCGGTAGGTGCTGCCATCTGTGCGACGTGGTAAAAAACGGCTGCGCTGAGCGATCGAGTCGCAGAGCTTGCGCGCCGATAAGGAGCTTTATTAACTGCGGATATCAGCGCGACTACTTGCCGTGTATATTTAGGCCCGTGAATTTCATTTCGATAGTGCTATTTTTGAACGAGCAATCGAGTGGCTGGTAGGAGATCGCTCGATTCCGAAAATTCGATCGATTTCGCGAAATGCTCCATTTGTGCAGGTAGTTCGTTCGGATCATCGGAAAACCCACATGTAAAAATTCCCTCTGCACACGAGACTTCCGCATGTCGTATTGTTTTTTTGTCGGAAACGAGTCGCCAAACAGTTCGCTAGAAGCGAATGTTTTCGAATCCAAGGTCGTCGTCTGGCGGTTGGCTCGTGCCAGTCGTGTGTCTCTCTTGCTGATTTTCGAAAGGGACGCATGCGCGAAATCCCATTGATGTACGGCCGTAGGCATTGAGGCAGGTCGGAATGGTCGGTCGGATGACGACGAGAGACGGGCGACGATGCGGGGGGCGCCCTTGCACACAAACACACACATAACAACAATAGTCGCACACACATAGCTAGTAGCTACATGGTGTTTGTGGCAGTTGGTGTTGTGCAGTGCGCGCGCGAGCTCGGACACGATGCAGTAACTCGCTACCTCTCTTTCGCTCGTGTATTTCAACGCGTTTTCTCGTTTTCTGCAAGGGTCGAGCCCGAGTCCAAACTTCGACTCGTGTCCGAAGAGCACGAGTGTGTCTGCGTGTGTAAATTGGGTGCATAATTGCTCGAGTTGCGACGTTGCGTCTCGAGAGTGTCGCGCGTGCATTAACCGAAGTTAAACATAGCCGTGTCGCAGACTCGCGACTATATAACTGTCCAAGCAGAGAGACTGTGATAGCAGTAGCCAGAAGTGTTATATAGCCAGGCTCGTGCGTGTATGCGCGTGCATATTATTCGCGAGATCTTGAAATAGCCAATGGGGAAGCTGTCGGCTCGCGTCACGCGTCGCGCAGTCAGCAGTTGCTCCGGGCTAGCAGACGCTCGGCTCGCGCCGCTCCCGCGTCGTCGTCTCTCGATCGCTGCTGCTGTTGCTGCGGTGCTCGCGCGCGTACTTGAGAATGAAGAATGATTAGCCGCCGCAAAAACACGCGCTGATATACACCTATAAGTCGACGCGAGAGCAGACGCTGCAGCTGCACACGGATATATCGCGACGTCGAGCCGATCTCGTTGTTGGGCTGTTGCATTGCCGAGTAGTATAGTCGTGTCCGCAGCAGTCGCGAGCTGCATAATCGATGCGTCCGAGCACGCCACGCGTTTTCGCATAGACAACACAGACACACACTGGCCAGTGTCGAACCGTCGACGCAGCCGCGCGCTGCAGTGCCTCGCTGCTGAGTGCTGCTGCTGCTGCCTCGCGCTCCAAAGACTCGTGTGCACTTCCTTTTCCCCTTTGCTGACGACGGCTGAATTGCCATAGCTCGCGAGCTACCGTCGTTCCAGCTCATTCTCTATCTCTCTGCTGCCTTTCCACCAAGTGCGTATATACGTTATTAAAGTGTCGAGTGACAGCTTTCGCTTACGTAAGCTCGAATATCGCACACACCACCAACTCTTCGAGTCAATAATATACACATATATACGTTCAGCGAGCTTGTACAGCGACACGGCCGACCATATAGGCAGTCAGTGCGCGCCTATATATACCTACACAAGTGTGCGAAAGCGTGTACTGCGCTAAGTCTGCCTTCTCTACGCTGTGCAATCGTCGACGGACTTTGGTGCGCGGCGGCCCGCGGCTATAAAGATAGCTCCTCGAAATATATATCAGCGTTCCGGGGGCTCGATTTACTCGCGTGACTATGCTCCGCTACGTGCACCTTACGCCAGTATAGGCAAAAGATCATGACTGCGATCGCCGTCATCGTCCAGTGACCCGAATTCAACGAGCTCTTGTGTTCTCTCTCTCTCTCTTTCTCTCTCTCTCTCTCTCTCATTCGCTCGCATTCCACTCGACCCTTACCTTCGCAAGCTTCGTAGCTTTTTTTCCCGTACTTGTGAGCTTCTCTCTCTCTCTCGCTCTCAACACATTTCCAGCATACACGTACACAACTTCTCGTATATGCATATATACTGCATACAGACAGGGACGGAGCTGCAGTGCCACGCGTGCGTTGGCCGTTATTGTGTCTTTTTTAATTGTGAGTAGTCAGTCACCTGTAACTGACACGAGTGCTTTTTTTTAAGAGAATACAAAAAGAGGTTTAAAGAGCGAGATTAAAAGCGCCCACCTTGGCGCAAATTATGACAAGAGGTATCACCAGCTCCTATCGCTATGGACAATTTAAACTGGGATCCTGGTAAAGCCCTTTTTCAATCTCATTTTCATTTATTTCTCATAACTGCTGTATGACAATGTTGTTGGCTTTTCAGCTTTGAGCAAACTACTAAGTGCCTTGGAAGCCAACAGAGCTGCGATTCCCAGCTGCACAGACGAGGACTTCAACTATCTCAGCGAGTTGTTGCAGTCCAAGGAATTGAATGCACTTGTGCACGTCTACAACAAAATTTTAAGAACTTGAAAGATGACAAATTTTGTCCTATTCTTTCTAATGCCATGGAAATCAATGTAGAAATTCTCAATCTACTCTCTGCAAAGACTCATGTGAACGATGACATCAAAGAACTTTTTCAAACATTGCAAAAGCCTCATGTACAAGTAAGATAATTATGTTGATAGTAAATCTTTTGTATTCAAGATACTGATAAGTATTTGTTTATTCTAGGCTCTTCTCATATCTCACGATACGGTTGCTCAAAAAGATTATTATCCAAGATTGCCCGATGTTCCAATGGAAATAGACGAGGATGAAGAAACTGTTAAAATTGTGCAATTGGTGAAATCTGATGAACCATTGGTATGTTGTTGTTAACAATGTTTTGTGTTTGTCTTTTGTGTCAAATTAAGTAAACTTAATTGATAATTATTTCAGTATTAACTAGAGTTTTACAAAACAACTAATTTGTGTTGTGACAAGTTACATGACGACTTGCATGCCTTGTTTTCATGTTTGACTAAATTATCATTTTGAATGTTGTCTATACAAAATATTTTTTCTATGAAATTAATTCATACAATACATACTGAGACAACAAACTTTTGTGATAACTTTATATTTACCTGTGATATACTTGTGAGTAATAATGTTTTTCTTCCTTTTTAAAATCTGCTCTGAAGTCTGGTTCAGGCGTTGAACCTATAATGGTAAGTGTAAGATAACAGTTGCAGACTGAGATTAAATGGATATATTTTTTACAATTGATGGATAGCACTATTTTATTCAATTCACAAAGTGTATTATTTTTTATTTGACAAAGAGCTTTGTTATAATTGTATTGTACATGCTGTGAACTTGTGCTGAGCTATTTTTCTTATAAAAGTCTATTTGGTTTTATTACCTTCTGCTTTAAGAATGTTGTTTGAAAAATGATTATTAATCGTTTGTATTAATGTACATATTTATGTTTGTATCTTTGTCTACAAATTGGGCATATGCTTTTTTATTTATTTTTTGCTAAATAAACCATTTATAAAAAAAAACGGCATATCAAATTTTTTAATTTTTCCCTAACGCTTTTTCTTCCAATTTATGATTTTTATCCGCAAAATCCACATTAGTCTGTGTCGAGTAAAAATCTCTCTGCCATGCTATAAATATTTGACTTGGTAAATAATGTAGGGTGCAACCATAAAGACTGACGAGCAAAGCGGCAAAATTGTGATCGCTCGAGTGATGCACGGTGGTGCCGCTGACAGGTCAGGTCTCATTCACGTCGGCGACGAGATTCAAGAAGTCAACGGCATCAGCGTCGAAGGAAAAACTCCCAATGACGTATTAAAAATTTTGGTAACACCCTTTACATATAATTTACCCTACTTTTCAACGATAGCAATTCTACAGCCAATTTTTTTTGTTACAGCAACATTCGGAAGGGACGATCACTTTCAAAATCATACCAGCTGACAGTAAAAACATTCTTCGTGAGAGCAAAGTGCGAGTGCGAGCTCACTTCTCGTACAAAGCGTCGGAAGACCCGGAGACGCCGTGCACCGAGGCCGGCCTGGACTTCGAGAAAGGTGACGTACTTCACATCGTCTGCCAGGACGACGCTCACTGGTGGCAGGCGCGGAAGGAAGGCGACCGCAACATGAGAGCAGGCCTGATACCCAGTCGGGCGCTCCAGGAGCACCGCATCACCGTTCAGCGACAGAGGCGCGAGAAGCGCGACGAAAACGAGGACGAGAGCTTAAGTAAGCCACCGGCTAAGTATATAACATCTCTCTGTCACGCATAACAATTGTCACTCATCGCAGCTAACATTATATATATTTTCGCTCTCATCGCATCGATCATCCGCTCGCATAATACCATGTGTGTGTCTATGTGTCCGCCACCGCAGGCTTGTGTTCAGTTTCCGTGCCTTTGACCGCTCTGTGCCCCATAATCCTGCCCCGTTCCCGCAAAAGCTCGCTTACGTCCTGCTTGCACGAATCGCAGCCCGACACCTTCATTAACGGCATCGACGATTGTAACGATCGTTATTGCATCGGCTTGTCATCGCCACAGCTTCTGCGTGCCAATAATAAGATTAAAAAAATCATCTATGACCTAGCGGAGAACGAGGACTTTGATCGCGAGCACATACCCACTTACGAGGAAGTGACGAAATTGTATCCCCGACCTGGACTCTATCGACCGGTCGTTCTCATCGGACCACCAGGGGTTGGTCGTAACGAGCTCAAGAGGCGACTCGTCGCCACGGATCCGGAAAAGTACCGATCCCCAGTACCATGTGAGTATCGCGAGGTTTCGCAACGTCGCTTACTATACCTATCTTGCTCATCCATTCTTTGTTGATGCAGTTACATCGAGGCCCCCAAAGCCAGGCGAGATCGACGGCAAAGAGTATAACTTCGTGTCGCGCGAACAAATGGAAGCCGACATCGGAGCCGGTAGATTTATCGAGCACGGCGAGTACAAAGGCAACCTGTACGGGACGAGCGCCGAGAGCGTGACTTCGCTGGTCGAAGCCGGATATCTCTGTCTTCTCAGTCCACATTATCAGGCGCTGAAAATGCTGAGGACGCCTCAGCTCAAGCCTTACATACTTTACGTGCAGCCGCCGAGTTTCGAAGTGTTGAAAGAGACCAGAAACGCGACGAAAGCCCGCTCGACTTTCGACGAGACAAACTCGCGTGCCTTCAACGTGAGTTTCATCAATCTATGTACCTTTCTTTACCTCGCATCTGTACTGAATTTTTTACAAATTTTTACAGGATGACGAGTTGAAAGATATGCTGCGCAGCGCTGCCAGAATAGAATATTTGTATTCGCACATTTTCGACGAGACAATCGTCAATGCCGATCTGGCCACGGCTTTCGAGCACCTGCTAGTCGCCATTCACAAACTCGAATCTGAGCCTCTGTGGGTGCCAGCTTCGTGGGTCTGAATCATCAAAACATTATCTCTCTCACCGATCCCCTTCAACCGCTGATGACGTTCACATCTTCCAAATACTTGTCAAAATTCAACTATATCACAAAAAATGTCTTAACCGTAGAATTTCAATCGCAGTCTACGTGGATTTTGTCTTTTTAACTTAGTCAACAAGTAATGCAACCATATCAAACGTCTTAACTAAATACAAGCTCGTTCTTTGGTCGTTTGTAGCGCCTTAGGATATGGAACGTATATAAAAAAATATATATATTGTGAACTCGGTGCTCTATACTCGGATGTACTGACCAATAATAATTTCCACGTATATATATATCTGTAAAATAAAATTCATATCCGACTGAACTTATGCTACTAATTTTTCAGTATGATCGTTGTGTTCGCGTATACGTATTGACACAATGAACCAAGACTGAGTTCGTATGAGTCACGACATTTTTCAGCGATGCTAACCAATTATAACTCGTCAATAATTTTGAATAACTTCGATTTTCCGCCATAGTACGTACAGTCGTCATTATTGATCTAACCAACTGCCAGACGATACACTCACGGATGTGTTTTTGACGCTATTACACTTAGAGACGCGTTATCCTGTATCAAACTTTTTTAGACGAGCAATTGACAACGGAGCCAATAAAAATTTCATAATTTCTATACTTTATTTACACATGTGTAAGCGACGTTGTCATTTTTATGACTCCAAAAAAGACCTTTTTCAAATTCTGAAGAGCATGTTTGTTATATAGAGTGAATTTTTGACTATAAGAGTATAATATTGTAACACGCAAAATACCTATAAATACGTTACACGTCAAAAAGTCCAAAAATTACTTTGATAATTTTTTGGTAGAATTTATTATATACATTGAATAATAATGTTCTCTGCCGATGCGTCAACTTGCGCAACACTTGCCTTTCTCATTAATATTTAAAAACCGAGACGATTTATTCGATATCCATATATTAAAATTAGTAAATATTAAGCGGATGAAAAGTGAAAAATATGTAATTGGGATTCAGAGTAATATCGCGAGAGAAAAATCAGTACAATAAATAAATGAAGGATAATGGAAAAATCGCTAAATGTGAAAAAAGCGAGATAATTTAGATTTTATGTGCAGTGATGTACACATAAATATTAATATAATTAAAGTTAATGAACGATAAATTTTAACTCGATTAAGATGGTGTGTGAGTGTGTAGAAAAGGATCCACAGCTGGTTTTTAATATACTTGTACAATTTTTTTATCCTGCAACAAGTAAAAAAGTGTCATAAATCCCTATGACAACTTGCGTAAATAGAAATCACCGATATTATATATATTGTTCCAAAAAGACACTGAGAATGGGTTGTCATGTTGTCATTTGTGCCATAGGTTGTATACTTTATACATAGATTGATGAAAATCGCTTTAATAGTGCGTTGAATCACTGCGAAGAAAATAAAAGTTTCGTTTGCAGTATAAATAATAAAAATATTCAAAAAACAAAATGTAAGAAAGAAAAATCATTTACTTCTATATTGTATAATCTAAATAATTATTATGAAGAAAATTATATAGAAGCACTGTTGAGACTCTAGCGACACAAAATAAAAGAAATTCAAATTGTTGTTAATTGTTGCCAAATAAATAAATGTGTTTAGCAATATATAAAAATTATATTACTAAGAATTATCATTGAAAATAAAAATGTACGTTGTACATGACTTATTAAAAAAAAAAAAAAAGAAACGGCGTAAATTCGTGCAATTTTCTTTTTCTCCCGAAATTTGGCTCAACGCACATGACGCAAAAACGAGCTGCGAATCGCAAACGATATTTGAAATAACTCGACGTATAGATTGTTGTCTCGCGCGTACGTTTCGTAGTCGTCGTCGTCGTCGTCGTATTCGTCTTCTTGCAATGCCAACGTACTGCGTCCGACTAAATAAAGCCCGAGATTACACAAGCTCGGCTCTCGCGCCTGCTGAAATAGAAAAGCTCCTCGCGCGGCTGCATACATACGAGCCGCAAGCTCGCACGCGCTCGTAACGCGCGATTCTCCCAAATGCGTCGATCCGATGGCGCGAAGCTCGTCGACTACGTCGGTGGCGGCTGCTGCTGCTGGCTGCAGTGCAGTCATGTGACGACGAAAAAAAAACAACAAAAACGAAAAACGAATCAAAAGCTGCCGCTGTTTCAGGCAGATACCTGCACGAATATGATGGAGCACAGAGAGCTTGCGGACCACCACTACGTGTGCTGCGACGAGCTGACGAGGTGCGCGCCTGCGTCGTTTTTCGGTGCTCCACTGGGCTCGGCTAAAGGAGATTTTGAACTTTGGCCCATCATCGTCTTGATTGCGCCGCTCGCACAGTAGTGGATAGTGGCTTAGTTTAGTTGCACCGCTGAGGCTATATAGTAGCCAGTCGGAGCATCATCATCATCATCGGCAGCAGCGGCGGCAGTAGCAGAAGCTCGTATGTATGTATAAGCAGTGGGCTCATCGTATTTTGTTCGCGCGCCTATAAGCGAAAGTTTACGAAGCGTCGGCGGCCAGTGTGCCAGCGCGGGTAAACACACGAGTCTCGGAACTCGCCCGTTGCCAGTTTTCCCAGTGTATCGAGTTTTATGGCCGTGCAATTGCGCTTCACGATGAAAACTTGATTATCCGCCTGTTTAACGATCGCGCCGATCATCGACACTGTCCAGATATGTAAGTCGAGCTTTTTTGCCTTTTTTCCCCTCTCTTTTTTTTGCCCTGCTGCTTTTTCCGCTGAGACGGCGGAAAATGCACGAATGTGTGTCTGCACGTCTGCTCTATACATGTGAGCGTGTGAGCGCCTCGTATACATCATGCAACGAAGCGGACACGAGTGGAAATTCACGTAACGGATTTATTCTCGATCGATTCAACTTGAAAAGCGAGACTTTTGCGCGGAGATGCGATATCGCAAAGACGCTCCTCCGGCCCGTGTACTCATTGTCACCGATTTACTCTCTTATACAGTTGTGTTATCTTTGATACTTACACCGAGACATCGCGCCCCCAAAAAGCCAAGGAGCAGTGATACATTTTTTTTCTCATTCACCGACGGGTGACACGTATTTTGCTGACCAAAGCGGTTTTTACGTTTTCCCTCTCTCTCTCTCTCTCTCTCCGTCTCTCTTTCTCTCTTTCTCGAGATATAGAGATACACGACGAGTCGTGAAATTAACAAGGCCTCGGACGCTTTGCTCGGCATTGGATACCAAAATTATGCAACTCAAGAGATGAGAATCGAAGTCGGCGCTCGATACCTACCTTCGATCGGCGAAAGATGCGTAATTGCACTCGATATGTAGGGTGCAATATACTCGCGTACATATGAATGACTGTGCAGCTCGTCGTTTGGCGTACATAATGAGGATTTCGATCGAGCCGCGGGGCGTTTATACGAGAGAAACTCGATAGAGTTCCGCCTATAGCTCTTGGTGCGGCTGACTCGCTGTTGCGCTTCTGCTCTTCGCGGCTCGTCTTTATTGCAATAGCACATGCACTTTGGCTCATCGCTGCGAGCTGTTATCTATCGCGAGAGTAAGTAGAACTTTTCACCTCTGATGGGCCGCCGCCGCCGCGCATATATAGGCATTAAGCCGATCATCATCATAATTCATTCTATTAAACTTTCGACTCGCTCTCGTTGTTCCTAGCTGCTTTTGTTGCCTGCAACTTTGAACGCGCTCGGCCCACCACCGACTTTGTCAAGTTGAGCATAATAAACTATAATAAACATTCGCATACACAGGAGTGTATAGATGTATGTGTATGCATACGACGTTTTTCACGAGTGGCTGCTTTGAAAGTAAACACCTTGATCATCCCGAGCTCTTTGGCATAGAGTATATTATGCGGCGCGTGACCTTCGTTTTTCACGCTCGATCGATCGAAAAGTTTGCCCCTGTAGCTTCTTGCGTCGAGCTGTATCGTCGTAGTCTTATCTCGAATCGCAAATTTTCTGCCGCCGAGTTATTTGTCTTTGAGATAATTGGTCGAATCTTTTTGCGAGTGTGTCTCGCGCGAGGAGGTGTGTACGTGCGCTAGTCGCGCGCAAAAAGCGACTATGTACTCTCGCTCGCGCACACAGAGGCGATAAGAACGAAAATATTGGACAATGGCCAATATTAGCACCACGTGGCGATGCACTAATACCAGTGGGTAATCAACCGAAATAGAGAAGTACTAACGTGCCGTGCGTGCGTGTAAAACAACGTGTTAATTTCCACGAGCTTGCGCGAGACTCGAGACGCGCCGACGCGAGCTTTCAACGGCGAAAAAAATTACTCGAAGCCGTTCGTTCTTTCAATTTACTTTTTCTTTCGGCGGCAGCGAGAGCGTGTGCAAGCTCTCATCGCGACGATTATTATTATACAGGCAGGCTTCAAACGTGTATACTGTTATTACACGAATTATTCTCTCGCGATTGGCTTTTACCCTCCAGGCTCGAAGCGAGGGGCGCGAGCTCGCGCGCGGGGAGCCTTCTGCAGCATATAAACGACCTGTCAGAACTTTCCAAGTTCAAATTCGTGTTGAACATTCAATAGGGCCGATAATCCGCGAGCACATCTGTTACGTGCACAGTTGCGCCTATGAGAATTTTTCAATTTGTACTAACTATAACCTCGGCCACGTAGTATGTAGGTAGCGGGGTATTTTTGTTTTCGCGCGCAAAACTTGTTGTTTTCTTTGTACGTACTAAATGACAAGCGCTGACGAGCGCGACGCTACATACGTCAACGAAAAAAGAAACTACTGCTGCTTACTTGGCAGCTCGGGGGGTAACAAATTGATATATACCATAAAAGCTCGCAGCGACCTTCGTGGAATATAGAGTTTCGTGGGCTAATTAGGTAAGGTGAAAACGTGTACACGGGCCAGGACACAAAAGCCGTGCTGCTACTGCTTCGATATAATATCTTCGGGCTTGCGATCGATTATCACGGAATCGATAAAAGCAGGCGGAAAGCATTTTAAGCATTTTCGATAAAAGCTCCGCGCAGCTGTAAATCAGATAACGCCACGGGCTTCTGCCGCGCATCATCGGAGCATACGCGCAAAATGTTCTCGCGCCACCCTGCATATGGAGCGTGCCCGAAAGATTAGATTAAGTGTGCATGTATTTGACGTCGAATAAAAGCTCTGAAAGCAATTCTTATATCGACCTTGTTCGTGTTTTTCTCCAAAAAGCTCGCGCACGTACACGCATGGATGTATGATTTTTTCGTGCGTTACGGACGTTGTTGTACGCAGGCCGAGAAAAGAAAACATTTAACTTTTATGCTTGCAGGGAATCGGCTCGAGCGTCAATTCGACGGCTCGTATTTACACACGGCAATGAGTAACTCGCGCCGATGACCTTATAATCTTCGACTCGTGCTGCCCGACGGACTCAATGGCTCAATCGAGCACAAAAACGACGACGAGCAATGGCAACGGCAACGCCACGACTCATCTACATCATCAACAGGCCGTAAGTCATACGCACGTCATTTTTCTCCTTTCGCAGCCCAGAATCCAGAACATGCTTGTTTCCTTCTGTTTTTTCCTTTCTTTTTTTTATATTATTATAATTATTATTATCACGTGCGTATAATACAGGATACAGGAGGAGCGAAGACTCGTCGCCGCCTGCGGAGCTTTTGCCGATGTAAAATATCGTTAATCGATAAATCATGAATATAAAGTTCCTCTCTTTCTCTCTCGCTCTCTCAAGGGTTGGCCGCTACACCTCAGTAGGGCGGACGACACGTACACATACACAGAGAGAGAGAGAGAGCGAATGTCTGCTAGTGAAGTTTGCGCGAGCTCGTATATATAAGCTCACTCGAGAGCTTTTGTAGCAGCTCGCGTCGCTCGGCTACCTATATACATCACGTACAATATACATAGATGTATTTATTCGTCGGCCAACGCCGGAAGCGTATAATATCTTGACACTTGCGCGTACCTCAATGTATATATGTATCTATCCTATGTATATATATAGGTGGCGCGAGGCCGATATAGCTCGAACGTGTTACATATAATATAGGAGAGATGTGTGGCTGCGGGTTCGCGCGCGCGCTTACACGGATAAATAAAAAATCATGATAATAGTAATTGAAAGCTTGGCCTACACCGATAATACGTGTGTGTGTTTGGGAACACTACACGCGTGTGTGCGTTGCTGTGTAAGTCAGTATGAGAGTGTGTGTGTGCGAGAGAGTATGAGCTGGAGCTTTGAAGAAATTACCGATAAATCGCAAAAGAAAGCCTTGGGGAAAGTCGCACATGTGTGTAAGCTCGAGTGTGTTCGTAAGCTCGTTCTATGCGCGAGAGCCGCAGGCTATATTTATCCAGAGAGAGAGAGAGAATGAGAGAAGAGAGAGAGAATCGCCTTCCTTCTACATGTGTATATATATACGGCCACGCACTGACACACTCACTCTCGCACACATTTAGTTGCGAGAACGTCTATCTTTAAGCTCCACGTGTAGTTCAACGCACATCGAGTCTCTCTCTCTCTCTTTCCTTCTCTCTACGGCTCTCTGGGAGTGCAAAAGATAGAGAGAGATAGAGAGAGAGAGAGAGAAAAAAAGAAAATCATAAAAAGAATGAAAGAGAGCAAAAAGAGAAAACGACAAGCGACAGAATTGAGCGTGGCAGTTGTTTCTGGGGGGTTGAACAAACGCGTGCTTGCGCGCGTCAGAAACTCGAGTTACAACACTTTTATATATGTATCGTATTTATCTTGTTACGAAAATGTTCACAGCAGCAGCAGCAGCAAAAGTACGCAAAGTACTGGTGGAGAATCGTGGCACTGGACACCTGGTTCAGTACAATCAGCGAAGCAGCATCAGCAGCATCAGCACAGTCAGCGCCAACAGTAGCAGCAGCAGCATCAGCAGCAGCAGCAGTGGCAGTAGCAGCAGTAGCAGCGGTAGCGGCAGTAGGAGTAACAATAGGGAGAAGGAGGTAGTTGTAGCCGGCAGCGGCGCCACACCGCAGCAGCAGCCACAGCATCGGACGCAGCAGCAGTCGAGAACAGTAGCGAGCGTTAATATAAGGAAGAAGCATCAGGCAACGCAGTCGGAGCGCGCCAACAACAATCGTACGCGTCGTCCGGTGAATCTTGAATTGCGACCGGCAAAGTCTGCTCTGCCGAAATCGGCGTCGCTGCCCTCGGTCATCCCCCGTCAAGGCATACTCAAGTTCTCCTCTGTGGACTCGAGCAGCAGTCCCCAGCGCAAACAGCATCAGCCACAGCAACAGGCCCCAACCAAGTGCCGAAGCTTCAGCTCTCTTCTGCAGCAACTGCGACACCCTAGTCGCAAATCGACCAGCAGCAGCAGCAGCAGCAGCACACGTACACTCCGCGAGCCGTCGGCGCCACTGATAGCGGTCCGGCACTCGTCGTCCAACGAGTCCTCGCCGGTCTCCCCGTACAAGTCCGTGTCGTTCAGTCCCGACACGAGCTTCGCCAGTGCCTCGGAGGCTCGACCCAGCCAGAAGCGCAAGGGCCAGCAGGCCAAGCTCCACTCGTGTGTGGGCTATCGGCAAGGTGTGCTCGCGGACGACGATCGACTGCAGTGCAATCTGCCATCCTCGTGGGAGGAGGCCCTCGGCGGGCCGAAAGCTCTCCTGATAGCGGCCCAGGATGCCGACGACGATGTGGTGCGACGCATCGTCAATCTCGTCGGCAAAGCCGGCCTGGGCGACATCGACGTCAACGCGAGGGATCCCAGTGGCAGGGTAAGCTATTATACGTACTCGGCTATGATCTACCTGTTGAATACACCTTGCTAAAAAGTCGATCGAATCGCGCGCTGGAACACGTACGAGAGTCGAAAGTCGCGTGACGGCTAGAGCCGAGCAGGACGTCACGACGTTAACGCAATGTAGCAAGATCATACGGATCGGGCCGCCTCGTCTCGATTCTCGACCTGCACGAGTCGCGCACAATAGCTACTGCGATGCATATATAAGTCGCATATTATACGGATCGTGTGACGCATATACGTGTCTCGCGCGTTGACGCTGCCGCCGCTGCACCGAGACGAGCGCTTAATAAGCGGACAATGAAAGGAAAAGAATGAAAAAAATTGATTACCAATGATGCGCTTCGCAGACGCGCGCGCACCGACTCGCATACTCGCTTTCTCGTGCACACATCTATAGAGACGTTGACGACGACGACGACGACGACGACGAGACTCGGCGATCGCGTTTAATAGGAGCATATAGCTTACTGCATTCTCTCTTTTCACTCGACCCGTCGCGCTCCTCTTGTGTGCGACACTTACATTATGGACGAGTTCGGCATTCCGCAGCGATAAGTAACCTACGCGCATCGAGCTTTCGTTTCATTCACAGCACCCACAGGGCCTTTTATAATGGATGGGTAGGTGCTATCGGCATTCGTCTACGCACATCCATATACTCGTACGTACTCGATGCACTGCAACGGTGGCAGCGTTTATGTAACCCGATCGTATAGCTTTGATAAGCATGACATTGTGTTATTCGCATCGTCCGCGCGCATTTGTGCGAGGCAGAGTCGCTACTCGATTTCTCGCGAGCGTAATAATGATTTGCCGCGAAACGGACGCAGCGTCGGCTGCGACGAGCCCCGCAGGATGCGACTCGCTCGCTGGTGCGTATCCGATCTTTACTCGCGATTCGAGCGCGACGACGATGACTCGCGAATTTTTCGGTGCGACCCGCGAGCAAAAATTACTTTAAAATTATATAAAACGAGCGACTGTGTTTTGTCCGGTAAATTGGCGTTTGCGTCGATGCCGACGACGATGACGACGACGACGATGATACCGCTAGACGGCGATAAGCTACATGGCTGGCAACGGCAGTGCGCTCGTGTTGGAGGCCTGTCTGGGATTCCCCGGCGCCGATGCCAATCTACCGGACAACGAAGCCAACACGCCGCTGCACTTTGCCGCCCAAGCTGGTGAGTAATACATAAACAAAAATGATCCAACGGTGTGCAACTCGCCTATTACATTCATGCAGTTTTGTATTATAAAAGCGTCGATGTCGACGATGATTCGCAGGACAGACCGAGTGCGTGAATATACTGCTGCAGCGCTGCCCGAGCATCGAGGTTGACGCGAGAAACTCACTTGGCTTTACTCCACTGATGAAAGCAGCGCTTCAAGGCAGGACAAAATGCGCCAAAATTCTACTTTTCGCCGGTAAACGATCGTCGCACCTCAATGTTTTATTATTAGTAGCGCTAGCTCACGCTCCGCTAATCTATCTGCGCCTCTCGTTATACGCTCGCTCGAGCAGGGGTGTGCGAGTGCACTCAAACAGTTTGACTCGCTCGAATCGAGTTTTTCTTTTTAGTTCGAGTGGAGTATTCGAATTTTCTTCGAGTACTCGAATTTTTTCGAATATTCAATTTTTTTCGGAGGCTCGAGTTTTTTTTTCAATTTCTTGTCAAACGAGGTTTTTAAAATATCACTTTTTACACACTGTATATAGAAACGCGTCTAATTTTCAACATTACATATTGAATATCTTTCAAAACATTTCATCTAACAAAACTCCTCCTATAACTCCTTATAAAACATTCTATAACTAAACTCTTCAATTTAAGTTTAAGCTTTTTAATTTCTAATTCCTCATGCTGCGGTAATCATTTCAAATAAGTAATTAAAACATTAAAATTTAAAAAAATGCGGTTATTTTATTTAACTGATGGGTTTAAATATGCACTGTTAGTATCAACTGCTCGAGAAACCTCAACCTACGTTCTATTGTTATTATTATGAAAATTACATCAATTCGGTAACGGTAAGAAAGTGTACGTGAAGTGTACATCGTGTGAATAACAAGGAAATATCGCATGGATTGCAGCAAGTGCAAGATATTGTGCGTTGTGCGTGGGCGAGCAAAATGACATGAATCCACAATAATAATTCCAAAGACTTGGATCATTTTATCGAGGAAAATGTTGTCACAAAATTCCTCGAGCTAGAGCATGATCCCAATTGATAAATAAATAAATAAGTGATTCGCCGCGACATTTTGCTCTTAGGCGCAACCACAGACTGCTGGTCGAACTGCTGCTGAGAAGAGGCGCCGATCTAAATAAAGGAAAGCAGGATAGATAGACTGCTCTGCACATCATTTGTCAGGAAAAATACGATAAGGACTTGGTCAAGATGTCATTTGCGATCAGCGACGAAAAACAACAATCGGTGGAGGTAGACGCCCGGGACAGCTTTGGCTGGACACGCCACACAGGGTTCTGTTCCGCGACCACAGAAATGTGGTAGAATTACTGCTGAGAAGAGATCCGATCCAATTTTAGCTGAACCAGATGCATTGATACCTCTGCATATTGTTTGTAAGATGAAACAAACGATGATTTAGAGGAATATTTCCTAAATATCAACGACGACTATACTGACGGTAAAGGTCGATGCCCGGGATAAGCTAGTTCGGACACCGCTGCAGTGGGCCGTAGCAAGTCTTCTTCCAAAAATTATTGATGTACTCTTGGATCATGACGCTGATCTGTCCACCTTCGTTTATCCCACCAAGATCTACTTCGCCGTGGGATTGAAATTGCACTGGAGGGACACTGCTTTCTTTTAAATCGAGGCTAACGTCAGGCGTTCAAGCCGTCGTCGAACGTCTTCAGAATAGAGATACAACCTGGAACAGAGCGACGCCCTGATAATCATGTCATTATTCGCCAAGCACAGATTTTTCGAGAAGTCGGAAAACTTGAATAACGTTTGTATGACAAGGAGGAGTATGCAGCAAAATATTTCAAGATACTTCCGAAGATCCAAAGATGGAGCTGTACATATCATGCGAAGTACTAGACAGCAATAGATGAGACAATGATGACTCCGAGGTCTGTCACTTTACGACTTGATTCAGTTGCGTCCCGAAGATCTGCAGATGGAAAAAGTAGTCGCATATGCGCTTCGAATTTGCGATCGAAAATGATTTTGATTTTCTTCCCGAAAGTTATCAAGAGGCTAGTGCCACACGTCTGTGCGAGAAACTATTATAGAGGATTTTTCCGAGCCTGGGCGGTGGAGTGTTTCATGGAGTTGACGGGGTATAATTGTCGATCGAGTGCTGCGAGCCGATTATCGAGCAGCTAATAAACCAAGATTTATATTATGGCACATTTGCTTGGCGGGTACAGGCCAAAGTTTGTGATGGCAATTGGCATATTAGCAATATTTTTCAATATCTGGTGTTAAGTAATGTTGTGTATTTTCCACATTTATACAAATAAATAATTTAAAACATGAGTTTCAATTTTTCTATTGATTAGCACAGACTTCATTAAAGAAAAAGATCCTAAATTACATATTAATTATGTCATGACAGCTCAACGAGACCCATATTGTCTATACATATATCAAAAATATGAATATTAAACGAAATTAAACTTTATTGCGATTGAAAAAATTCGAATACTAAAGAAAAACACGAGTACTCAAAACATTCGAGTACTTAAATCTTTTTTAATTGACTCGACTCGAAGCTGATTCGTCGATTTCGAGTCGAGTAATCTTGAGCTCACCTCCACTCATGCCTCTAATATCTAATGTTGAACAGGTGCGAATCCGACGTTACGGGATCACGGGCGGGGCTTCCGGGCCGAGCAGTGGGCTCGTTTCTGCGGCCGCTACGTCTGCGCCGAGGTCATCGAGAGGTTCGCCCGCCACAGGCTGCTGGAGAAGAGCAGCTCTTGCCGATGGGGTAGCGAGCCCGAGCTGGCCGCGCAGATTCTCCAGGGCAAGGTGAGCTGGCCTCGAAGCTGCAGCATAACGTGACGAAACTCACTCTCACGTCTCACCCGCAATTTTGCAGTTCATGGCGATGCCGCCGCCACCACAGCCGGTGCAGCATCACGGCACGGGCGGCAGTCTCAAGTCCAAGTTTCGTCGGGTCTTCCGTACGACGTCGAACTCGGAGCGCAGCAGCGGCGGCGGCGGTGGAGGTCACGGGAGCGGCGGCGGTGGCTTCTCCCTCGTCTCGCAGCTGACGAGCGCCGCCCTGTGCGCCTCCAGCCCCGTACTGCCCAAATCGTCGGACGTTTCGCCCGTTGTCAAGAGCCTGCTCAGGCCCCTCAGCGTGCCCCAGTTGAGGTACAATTCGAGCTTTTACACGTAGAATGTTTGATTATCACTGCGAATTATGTCTGCTAATTTGGCTCATCTACTGCTAACTTTCGCTACTACTTCAGTTTACATTATGTACGATATAACTATATCTTTATGCTTTTATTTTACTAGTATACATGCTAATACACTTGGCTTTAGACGGTAAATTGCAGCTTACGATATTATAATGCTATTGTATTACGATTTAATCATCGAGTCTGCTTTTCTTTTTATAGTAATCGCTTGTTGTAACTATCTTACTGTTAATCATGAAAATATATTTGTTATAACAAACTCGAGCACGACACATGTTTTGCTTGAAATTACGTCAAAACCATGAAAAACAAGCCGAAGAAATGCGCAACACTAACGACACACAACACACCATCGGCAAAAAAAAAGCATCGCATCTGCTACTGCTACTTCTTCTCGCCTCTTCTTCTACTTCTTGTATGCTCGTTCTTCATCATGTCTATCACGCTTCGCTTTTATAAAAGTAGTCGCACTTTGTGCAAAGCGTATTATATCTCGCGCGACTCATCGCACATTGATTGGTTATTTTTTGAAGGGTGACGCTGGTGGCTCAGGACGCCGCCGAGATCGACAGAATCGATGCGCAACTGCAGCAACAGCAGCAGCAACAGTCAACTACAGTCGTCAAGCCCGCTCGAACGAAAAAAAAGAATAGCAATAATAGTACGTAGTGCTGGTCACTGGCCAGTGCGATACACGGTGTGGTTTCGTATTATATATGTCATGTTCACTTATCTCTCCGCGTCTCTCTTGTCCTTTTTTATCATTATTATCGTGCATTTCAATCGTGAGATGAAGACGACGGCGAAGTTTCTTTTTATATATATCTATATACAATTCACGGATACATTGTAGGCTCGGATAAATGACATAAATCATGGAAATTTCAACGTTCATGTTTATATTTATTATAATGATATGTATCAAGGGACATATATGTGTTTATATAATAACGCGCATATATATACATAAAATTATAAATATGTAAAATATATAAAAGCGAGTTTGAATCTTGCATTTTGTACGAAAAAATCGTTGTCTGAAATTATTTTATTTACATATACTCACGCACGATTCTAAAACGTCGGAAAAGTAAGATTGGAAAATGCATTTGGAGCAAGCCTCGACAGCATCGCTCGATGCTGTCCTTTCTACCATACAATACACAAGATACATGTGTATACATAAATAATATATATCTATATGTAACAAAAGTTAAACAACGACGGCGGGTATACGATTGTTTACCATACAATAACATCGAATTCTATGCGCCGAGGCGCGCGTAAAGCTCGATCTCTTTTCAATTAATTGTCCACGGCCGAGTAGGCGTAACAATGCAAAATCTGCGCGCGCTCTCTCTCTCTCTCTCTCTCTTTTTTCTCACTCGTGCTCGCTCGCTCGCGCGCGCGCAGTTAAATAGGTCGTTTACCACTCAGCCCGACGACCAAGTTTCTGCTGTCTCTCCGTGATTTCTGTATTATACACGTACTATTTTCATACTCGTTAAAATGCCCTGCCATTGTTGATTTTTCAAAACTTTTCGCGCGCGTATTGCGTTATTTAGCGCGAAAAGCTTGAAGAAAGAATTATTATAGTTACGGTGGCGCGTACAGCGTTGAAGGATTAATTTTAGCGTTTTCTCATAGCTGTTGCGCGCGTGATCGAAGCTTTACGAGCTTTCGCAGCACATGCACGCACGCACGCACGCACATACACACATTCACACACACAATCGAGTATTTTACCCTGCGCGCAGTCTATGTAAACAAATACTGTACTATGCTTGTGGCTATAATTAATCAAACTACCCACAAAACGATTTTATCGATTTTATAAGATACGCACGTTGACTCATTGAGACCGCACAAAAACACATTTACAAATAAGCGTACATACACACGCACACATACACAGCGCGCCAACATACGTATGTTACGATCAGACGCGTAATCACCTAGTTTATTTACAATTTATAAAAATACTTTATATTTTTTGAGGCTACAGATCATTGTCAGACTTTTTGTTTTTCTTCTGTCGCCGATTTTTTGCGTTCGAGAGAATCTCGTAGGCTTCCTGAATTTCCATGAATTTTTCTTGCGCCTGGCGACGCTCCTCTTCTGTACCCTTGCACTTGTCAGGGTGGTTTTCTCGGGACAATTTACGCCACCTGGTCGTGACTCTGTCTGCGAGGCTGTATGAGCCAAACCGAGAACCTGCATCAACAAAAAAAGATTAGTTGTAAAGACGTTAGCAAAGTATAAAAAAAATAATAAAAAATCAATATTTTAAAAATATTATTCAAAAATCATTGAAATATAAAATTTCAGTTATAATAAGGGTTATTTAGTCGATTTCCAGCGTTTGAAATCCTATAGCCGATGGTAATAGCAGAGCCCCGGAGTCGTCCATCTGCGGTAGCTACGGCAAGTGCAAAAGCCTCCCTGCCAAAGTACCGTCTTTTTTCATATATAATATTATATATTCATTCGATCGCAGAATCAGCGACTCAGAATATGCTTCATCTGTGGGGCGATTTTTTGATTTTTTGCGTATAATCAAGCGCACGCGCGTATAAAAATAATGCGGAATGTCGAGTGCTACTGGATTCTACCTGAATATCTACATATATACAAAAAGAGGGAACGAGAGTAAGGCAACGAAATATCTGAAATTAAGTCGAAAAATCTTTTGGTAGTAGGTAATGTAAGTATAAGCTCGAGGAGCTCGATGCCCTTGCGTATATGCCTTCAATCCCATTACGGCATGTATACAGACGGGTAGTATCGGCGAGACGGAATCGATGTAATCATCGGTTTCTCACCTGTAAGCGCACTCGAGTACTATACTTAGGCATTGCCCCCTCCATAGCCTTACCTCCGAGCTACGTCATAAAAAACTTGTATATGTGTACATTTTATATGAAATGAAAAAAAAGGACGAGAAGTTTTGATGCTGCACAAAGTGAAGAGTACAAGAAAAAGGTCGAAGCTGAAAAATATACCGCGTGTCGATGCGCTCATGGGAAAATACATTGAAATTAATCTCATGTAATTCGTATAAAGGTGTAGTTGAGTAAGGGTTGTTGGCAATATATTAAAAAGTCGGTCCCACTCAAAGATAACTGCTTAGCGCGATGATTTATGACATAAAATTATTTGAATGCTAGAAAACTCTGTATTATTATGTTGTCACGGGCACTACTTTATGCGTGTATGTGTATAAGGTGCGAAAGGAGCATAGCTATATCGTTGAAATGAAACTTGCACTGGAATAAATGAATATTTTTTAAACAAAAATTTTTTAAAATTTCACTTTTTTTAAAGATGGAAAATTTAACATAATTGATTTTCGCAATTTGTATGTGACAATACTATGTATCTTATTAATTTATTTTTGACTTGGATGAAATGGAAATCAACAAATGTTAACCGTTAATTATTGTTTTATTCTGAAAAAGAGTGAGAACGTCCGAGTATTCGATTTTTTGAGCTTTACTCGAATGAGTCGTGTTCATGTCGCGTCCTCAAATGTTTTCGAGTACTCGTCCTTTTCGAGTATTTAACATTTTTAAGCTGTGTTAAAGTGTACTTTTTTAAATACTCATGTTTTTGATATGTGTATGGATAACTTTAATCTCAATAAGATACTATGGAATGAATGTATAATTTAACTTCAAATGATCGTGGGTTTATAGAAAAATCGATACTCATTTTTCAAATTTATTTATTAGTGTGGAAAAAATTGAAAAGGTTTTACAGTCGCCAAACAAATATTCCATAAATCTTCGTTATCTAAATACTCGGTGATTATGTGACAGCAAAGAATTGGTATTCGGTATTGCGTCAGTTCCCAGAAATTCTTCGATGCCCATCGCCGAAAAAATCTTCGCAATAATATCTCTCCCAGGTGCGCAGCACAAGCCCGATTAGTCCTTGTGGTAAGGTAATAACTATCATCCACTTGCGCGAACTCGACCAAGTCCTTAAAATCCTTAAATGTGACGAGTTTTGCCGCCACTTCGGGTTGCAACCTCATAAGGTCGTAGAGTGACAGACTCAAAGTTATCATTGTCTTTCTCGCAACTCTCCTGAATCGTTCATCATCACAGCAATTTTCGTCAATATCCGTCGATCTTTTAAACAATCTCTTCATAGCGAAAAATTTCACGATCATTAAAACTTCGTCTTGGTCCAGTTCGTATCCTTTTTTCTCAAGACTCTCGACGATGGCCAGCAAACGAGACGCTAGTCTTAATTTAAATGGAAAATAAATGTAGAGATCTCGTTGCTGAAATTTCTCGGCGAAGTGCTTTAAGTAGGGAAAAACGAAAATAGACAGATCTGCGCCGCGATCCAAGAGTATATCGACGGTTTGCGGCAGGAGATTCGACACGGCCAATTTCAGTGGTGTCCAACCTAAATTATCCCGGGCATCAATCTGAACCGTCAGCTGAATATCGTCAATGATTTTGAAGAACATTTCCGCCAAGTTATGAGATTTAGAGTACAAACTCATGCAAATAATGTGTAAAGGAGTCAATCCTCTTTTGTTGGCCAAATTCGGATCGGCGTTTCTTCTCAGCAGCAATCGGGTAGTCTGTTCAGTATAATTTTTGCTCATTAGAGCATAGTGTAGCGGCGAGTCACCGGTTTGTGACACAAGGCAATTGGGATCGTGGCCAAAGTCGAGGAATTTCTCGACCACGTCAACATAGCCAAACATGCAGGCCATGTGGAAATGAGTGCTGCCCCACTCGCTGATGTAATTAACGTCGAATCGATGGTAGATTTTAAAAAGCTCACCAACTATTCTATAAAACTCATAGTTATACAAATGAGGTAAATTTGGATCACATAATAGAACCGCATGATGCACTGCAGTGGTACGACGCGACGATAGCTTGCCGTCTTGGCCAATTTCGGGCTCGTCCTTGTAGCCGGTTTGGAGCACAAACCTGATGAATCGTTCTCCCGATTCATAACCATTCCGACTTAGACACATGTAATTTATGGAATCTGAGAGAAGCAAATCTATTTTTTCTGGCTTCAAAATGTCACGGAGATCAGGAAGTTGGTCGTTCCAATTGTTGATTAAGTCGCGTAGTTGCTTGAGAAGTTTAACACGCTTTTCTTTGGAATCCCAATTCACTTTCTTTAGTAATCTTTTCAATTTTTCCAAATTTGAGCGTTTGATAAGGTTAAAAAAGCAACCCATTTCTCGAATTATATATTTTGTACTCTTATTCTTATTCTTATAATTATATTATTTTGTACTCTTACACATAACACGATCACTAATAATTTAAGATTAAAAGTGACTTTTTAAAATCACTTGCTGCAACCGATACGGTCTTTTTTAGGCTGTTCACGTTGCAGCTTCTTGACGTGCACTGAGCACTTACTTACTATGGTCTATATTAGAGAGTAAAAAACGCGTGGACGAAGTAAAAGTACATGTGCGAGCTATGTACAGTCGTTGGATTCGGTAATGGTTGATAGGGGACACTCGTGTGTATAACAGTAGGCGACATCAATCACGAGAGTGCACGACTAGGCATGAGTAACGCCTCTATTTCGTTGGATGTAAACTTTCTAATCATTACTGAATTAAACGATTCCGATTTACATATTATTTGAGTTGACGGCGAGTCGCTTGAACATGCACACATGCGTTGGAGAGGCGCTGAGATACAGGAAGTCAAAGAGACCTTGCATTTCTTCGAAAAGGATTTTACTTTCATTAGCCTATTGGTATACGCTTAATTTTTGAAGTTTTCAGAATTGGCAGTTATCGCAGTAGCAATGCGATGGCCCATACCGGGAAAATCAGAAAATTCCCAGGAAACATGCAGTTAGTGGCCTGAGCGAGGCCAAGCTTTTTTTGTGGTTTACGCCTGAATACAATTTTAACGTAACGAGGGAGCGAACACGTGTCGAAAACATGTATGTAGAAACGTCAGCAGGTCAAACAAACGGCAGGATAACTCTTTCTCGAGTTCGGCTTTGCTAATGTAATAAAATTATGACTGAATGTGATTTGAGAAAACAAACTTACCTTATAGGCGTTTATTTCCCCACGAGGATCGGTAAAATCGATGATTTGTCTCCAGGTCGCCCAAAAGCCGTGGTGTCTCGCGTGCCGCCAAGTTTCGTCCAAGCAAGTCTGCAGTGACAAGGAAAATTCAAAAAATTACTTCTTACTGAGGAGTTGAAGAGAGAAAAAGAGGAAAACAGACTCACCTTGAGATCAAGCCAAATGGGTGATCTTAGGAAATGCTTGATCGCCTCGGATACTTTGACCTCCTCACCCAAGCTGTCGGTGAGCGTGGCGTTGAAGTAAAAGTAGCTGGTCCACATGGAGGAGTAAACCAGAGCAAAGGCGACGAAGACGACGACGCGTCTCATGGGCTTTTGTTTTGGTTTCTTCTCGAGGCGCCACTTCTTGGAAAAGGTGTCGAAGGCCAAGGTCGCGGCCACGACCATCACGCCCAGCCAGAGGGTCTCGTCGCCGATGTAGTTGAGGGTCGGATAGAAGAGGTAGGCCACGATCAAGCACGCCCATATCGAGCCTCGCTCGCGACCGACGTTACCGACCAGCCAAGTTCCTTTTGAAATTTAACGCAAAACAATCATTGGACGCGCAGCACCATCAAATAGTCGATAATAAATATTGCACGGCGCGCGTTATCGCGAATTCGTGCTATATAAAGAAAACAAGTATATGTAATAAGTGCGCGTGTAGTGAAAAAACGCGTGTGAAGTTATTGTAATAGCTTTTCGTGGCTTTTTTTTCTTATCAGTTTCGTAAAAAAGCGTCAGAGCGGGTTGCGAGTGTACGTCGCGTACATGTTTATATGTATTGCGTTCTTATACTTACCAAAGGCAACTGCGATAGGAGTCAAAATCATCAGCGGCCTGAAATTGATACCGTAGATCTCGTCGCCGGGTATGGCCATGATGAACAACTGGCCGAAGAGGTAGGCCACGATGGTAGCACCAACGTAGCGCACCGAGGCAAAAGGTGGCTGCGAAAAATACCCGACATGTCACTTTTTCTCTTTACATCGCTGTGTATTCTGTAATTCGTCTTGCCGCTTCAAGCGGGTAAACAAGACTTCGGTAATATATGCGGCGATAATTATGTCAAGTACTCACCTTTTTGTAATAGCGGACACGATATTTGAACCAATTGACGTACTCGGGCTCGTCGTTGGCGTCGGCCACGTAGCTCGGCAGCCGATAAATGTCCCTCAGCCATCCGCAGCCGAAGTAGCCGCCGAGGGTGCAGAACCATATCGAGGCCTGATCGTCGCGCTCGAGGTAGAAGTGATGGGCCCCGAAAACGCCGCCAAACAGCCACCAGAAGTAGGCCCAAAACAGACTCTTTTTCCTGTCGTCTTTTTGACTCGGCTTGATCGTACCCGAAGACGCCTTGGCTCCGTTGGTCTTGCTGTTACTGCTGTTCTTTGCATCCTTGGTCCAGGACCAGCTGGACGCCGTCTTGTTATTGGAGTCGCCGCCGCTGCCGCCGGCGCCGTTCGTCCGCGACTGCTGCTTATTGTCAAAATTCATGCTCTTCTGCTCGCCCATATGTGCGCGCGTGCCTACGTAGACGGGCCGATGCGTGAGAAGACGCGTGCGTTTCACGACACTGATCGTGCTTTACTGTGCCTCTATGCCCGTACTAACGCTCTGTACCTGCGCGACGATCGACCTAGCTCTCTTTTCTTTCTCTCTCTCTCTTTCTATGCGCGACCACACAGCTGAGCAACAGGTGTGCGCGTGTCAAAGCGCTGCCGAAACTCTCAATCGTAAACACAGCGCTGGCTCCTACGTTCCGATGACTTTTGACTCCGACGCGATTGGCCTTTTTTCGGCAATTAAATTTTGCGCTATGCAACGAGCAAGGACGAGTCGAGCATCGCGAGCCTGTGTTTACGGAAAAATTGCACCAACGACTGACTGACTGACTCGCGCAGCAGTGCAGGAGTGGAGCGTGTGCGCGCAGCGAGAAGGATATAACGGTACCGGTGAACTCTATATGTATACAGATATATTATGATGCACATCGCGGAGCCACACACCGATGCCCTCCTTTTCGAGACGTCGTCTTTGTTTTGCTTCACGACACGGTGCCGGCCTGTACTCGAATAACCTCGGCCCTCGTCGCGTACTTGGCACGACATATTGACCGTCCTTGCTCCGAAATTACGATTTACTTGTGTTTCGAAAACAATTGTTTTTTCCCAGTCGATGTTTCGGTATGTTTACTCGAACCAATCCTGATAAAACACGTAAGTGCATTACGGAACGGTACATTGCCATTGAAACGTTGATGCAATATAACGTCATACGAACGATTTTCGATGGTAATGTAGAAACCTGCTCTCTACTTTATTTTAAGAAGCAAATAAGATGCATAAATTTTATTTAATTTGTTAAAATAACGTGGAAAATCCTAGAATAAAAATTAAAACTAATTTTACTAAATTGAAATAATAGAATGAAAATCTCACCAACTTCATTACCTGTAAATGACACACCGGAAAGTACCGTATCAAATCTTTTAGTTATCTGAAATTAAAAATCAAAAAGCTATATTCAATTACTTTATATATTTCTATTCAATTCATTTTAATTTTTCAAAAAATCGAAACTCGGGTCTTAATCTTAAAATATGCACAATTAAGCAAAAATTCATTGGACATAGTTTGACATCTTGAACAAATACGATTTTCACAAATTAAAAAAATATTGAAATGAAGGAAATCTTTCTTTTTCAAATAACTTTTGAACGACAATTCCGCAAATAAATATAAAGAATAACCCACGAGTATAGAATTCAATTTCCATGAGCTAGGGTAAAGTGGCTAGTTATGGGCCACCCTTTAGTTATGGGCCACTGTGAGCTATTATTTGAATAAATAAAAAATAAAAATTAAATTTTGACTCTAAAATTTTTTCCTTATTTCTATTAATATTATTCGTTCAGAAAAAATGAACAGCTCTACTTATGGACTGCTAAATCTTTTTTTTTAGGATTTATAACTCTGCCCTGGCCCATAACTGGGCTATCCGGTAAAATTTTCCATCCAGTTATGGGCCACCTGTAATTATCTTTAATAATATTTATTTAAACGGTTCAATTAAATTTTTAAGAATGACAGAAGTTTCCTCATACATTTTGAAATACGTATGTTCATTTTTTAGACGTTCAGTGCTCGAAAATAAAAATTGAACTCAGTCCTTAGTTCAGAATCATTTGTGTTCCAGTAGGGTCGCCCATAACTAGTTGATTCGCATTTTTTTGCTTTAATCACTTCTTGAGAAATATATTATTTGTTTCTTATGTCAAGTATAAGTATTCATTCGAAAGGTTACCTTTTTTGCTTTCAGAAGCTATTTTCAGACATTTTTTTTGATGTTATGCACAATTTCTATAATTAAGCAAAGTGACAATTTTTCTTAGGTGGCCCATAACTAGCCACTTTACCCTACAATTCGGTTGAAAAATGCATTCTCTCTCCTTTTAAATTTCGCGCCTTTCAAAACTATCGACTAAGAGCGCTGTTAGCCGTTAGATGCGCACGCAAAGCAAAACCAACATAACCCGGTATTTCAGCCATCGTTATTCGTGATCTTTGGTGTGGCTGATCCGCTGATGCGACCATTTTACTTTCGTTGATACGACGTATATAACGAGCAGTATTGAGCGTAGTTGCCGGACACGTTCTTTCATCAAATACTTTTCACGTGTATTATTAATAACATTTCGTAAAACAAGAAAAGTGTTTCAACAAAGCTTTCAAAATGTTTGGTTATGGAAAAGGAGAAGCCTGCGTCAGAGCAGCAGCAGCCTCGTAAATCTCATCGTGAATGGAGGAGACTTGTTAAAAAACTACGACGCCAACGTTTGCGACGAAAAGCAGCAAAGCTTCGCGACCAAGAGTCGGAACAATTAGACCTCGTTCTTCAGCGAGATCCCAAATACATTGAGTGGAAGAAACAACAGGCCGAACAACAATTGAAGCTTGAGGAGAAACAACGTGCCGAACACGAAAGACTTGAAAAAATTTGGTTAGAAACCGAGGTAAATATTCTAATGGCCTACATTGTTTATCTTTTATTCGTCATTTTTCTATAAACATGTGACTGACTCATTTTTTTGTTCTTATAGAAAAAAGCGCAAGAAGATTGGGAGATAATTCAAGCTCGTAAAGCCAAGGCCCGAGAAGAGCAGAGAGCTCAACAAGAATTATTGCTCAAAGAATACGAAGAAATGCAGGACAATCATAGAAAAAAGAAAGACGCAGAGCGTCGGCGACGAGATGAGCAGAAAAAGTCCTATGACCGTATGAAAAAAGATTTTGATGCATACATAGATGATGGATCAAGGACTCCTAGCAAATTGCGTACCATTACTGAGACTCAACCAGGCAAGGAAATCTGCCCATTTTTCAACAAAACTGGAGCATGCAGATATGGTGACATTTGCTCTAGGAACCATCAAAGACCAGGTTTGAGCACTGTTATTTTGGTGCCAAACTTTTACACTCACTACTCGTTAGAAAGGCACGAGTATGATCCTGATTCAAGATTGGAATATGATCACAGAGAATCTCGCGGACATTTTAGAGATTTTTATTTCGACGTTGTACCAGAGCTTGAAAAATTTGGCAAAATCAAGACCTTACAGTACTGCAAGAATACTGAGCATCATCTAAGAGGAAACTTATATGTCGAATATATGAGTGAGCGTGAAGCTGCAAGAGCTTTACGGGGATTGAAAGGTCGATGGTATGCTGGACGCCAACTGCATTGTGAATTTGTCAACTTGAAATCATGGAGAGGAGCCATTTGTGGAATGATGCACTGTCCTAAAGGTAGTGCCTGCAATTTTTTGCATACATTCAGAAATCCCACGGAAGATTATGGTGTCAAGAGCCCACCTTTATGGCAAAAACGTCAAGAAATGTTTGCTGATGGAGCAAGAGGAGGTGGCAGCAGCTCTCGTAGAGGTGGTTTCAACTCGAGCAGGTATAATTTGACTAATTATCTTCGTAGCATAAAAATTTTGCTTGCAACCTGATATATTAATGAATTATCACAAGGAATTCGATTATTTTCTCTTGCCACTCAATAATTATCCGTAAGATTTGAAACAATGAGTGAAGTGATATTTGCTCATTAACAGTCTTACAAATGATTACAGAATTACCTTTTTCAAACCTTTTACAGTCAAAATCTTTTTTCATTCAGAATTAAGTATGGAATGTGTTTAGTTATTGCTAAAGGCATTATCTGAAAGTATCAATTACAATTAGAATGGTGAAGATATCACAAATTTTACAGATCAATGTTTGCAATCAATTTTGATCCATTATGCTCTTTCTTCCTCTTATGTTGCTTGAAATATCCTTGCTGTTGCTGACACAGTTATTAGTTATTAGTAAGTTTGTAAGGAAAGCAACAAAAATGCTAACTGAATGCAGTTTATAATTGTTTGAAATGCATTCTAATGGTTGGCATGGAAGATGATTTGTGTAAGTTCTGAGTGTTCAGATACTCCAGGTGTAGTTTCCAACTCATAGTAGATATGCCTTTATCTTAGAGATTTTGTTTCATTTGCCTGCAAACAAAACTCCTGACAGGATGCAGATAACAGAAGATTTGGGTATTTAAGTATTCTACTCAGGATATAGTACAAAAAGAACATTAGATAACCAGTACTCAGATATTGAAAAGATTTTACAGATTTGCAATATAACAGATTCAATTGAAAAACTTACTGAGTTTTTCATCATCAAAATATAGAATTGTTCATACTTGAGAAATAATCAGTACGTTATTATGAAAGATTAGCAGAATTTAATTTTAATCGAGAAATCAGTAATATGCACTAATACTAAATTCTATGGGTCAGTAAGGCATATTACAATTATTAAATAATTTGACTTAAATGAAAGAAAAAAATTACTGAAATTATCAGAATAACTGCAAAAGTTTATGATAGCAAATTTTGATTGAATTATAGTAATAAAATTTTTAAAAGGGCCTACATTAGGGTAAGTTACAAATGTACCTTTAAAGCAAAATTTTCATTTTCTATCAACTTTTCAAGGAAACAAAAATAATAAGTATTACATTTTATTTTATAAATCACTCTAATACTCATTTTGCCATTTTACTTTTCAATAAACTTTCCTTGCGATGTACATAGAAACTAGAAAATGGATCATTTTAAAATATGGCAAGTGCAGTAGGCCCTTAATTTTTGATTTTCATGTGCATTACGGTTTTGGTTAAAATAAAATATATAATTTTACTCTGCTTTCTGCGTAATAAACATGTTCAACAATTTTTGTATCTTGGTAAATACAATAAAAGCTCTGTAAAATATAAATTTAAATGGAAATTATATAATTAATATGACTCCAGCTAATATATTCTTTATTTGATTTATAGGAGAGGTTGGGAAGATCATGATAATGGTCAAAACAGAAGAGATTGGAGATGGTCTGAATCTCCTGAACGCGATGGGCGAGGAAGAATGAATCAAAGAATGAATCATAGGAATTTCAACAATCGAGGTGGTGGTCGTGGCTTTGACAATCGTGGAGGCAACAACTTTGATCGAAGGGATAACAGAGGTTTTTACGCTAGCAATAGAAGACCTAGACAGTTTGATAACAGAGGAGGTGGCAGATATGAAGATGATGGATATAAAAAGTATGATTTATTGCAACACTTTCTTTAAATTTCTCAAATTTCATGAATCAATAATATACTAATCATTAATTTTAATTTCTCTAGTAATTTCAACAAATCCAGAAGGAGGCGAAGTAGGTCCAGGTCTCGATCTCGCTCTCATAGTCGTTCTGTGTCCAGATCACGATCCCGTTCTCCACGATCCCGTACTCCACGCTCCAGATCTCGTTCGGCGTCTCGTTCCAGAACCCCTGTTTCTCGATCTCCTTCGAGATCCCGATCCAGGTCTAGATCTCGTTCTCGCAGCCCATTGAACCCCGATGCCATGATCGAAGTTGATGTTTATAATGCGAGTAAATCAAGAGATGCTGGCTCTGATAGAGAAAGCCGATCGCCATCAAGAGAACGTAAATCAAGGCGCCCACCCTCACCTAGACCTTCATCTAGGAATTCCAAGGTACCTTTTGGAGTTTGACAAAATATCATTAACATAACAAGTATCAAATACGTAAACTTTTCATTTAATTTGTAGAATTCAAGGAAACCGCCTCAACCTCCACAACCTCCAACTAAATGGGATACAGGTAAACGCGATCCTTCAGAGACAAGAAGTCATTCACGCTCTAGGTCGGTTTCTCCTCCTCATTTTAAAGAAAAGATGGATATGGACAAAAGTTTGCATCATGAGCAAATGCCACGAGAACAAAGTCGACGCAGTGGTAGCGGCGGGGCCCACCATAGTTCAAAAGGTGGTGGCCACTCTTCTAAAGGTTCAAAGCAGGAATATGAGTGGGATACAACAGATTCGGATCGCGATTAATTTTATGTACAATTATTATGTAACTATTTAGTCTTAGTCATAAATATTACAAATTTTTCTTTTTAAAAAGAAATATTTAAGAATACAGAATGCTCTATTAAATTTTCATGATGAATTTGATGTAAGTGAAAGCTAATTTAGGAGGCTCTTTAAAAAGAAAAAAAAAGCATTGGTCATAAAATTTATACAAAAAGATTTGTAAAAATTTCAAACTTGAAAAAAAAATTGTAAGCCAGGGTCGAAATTATGTCGCGTTCAAAGCTTGAATTATTGATTTTTCAATGGCCCTGCGCTGCTAGGCGTAAGCGTATTTGATCCCGCGCTCACTGTAGAACAACTTCCCGAAGAGCCTCCTCAAATAATCTTATCTAGGATCTTCGTGTCTTTGGTTTTAATTACTAGTGTATTATCTTCTAATTTGTACTAAAGCTATGCGCGTTCTTCGCCTGAATTGATAAGCTATCAAACTCAGATAGCCGTGCGTATTTAAACAAAAGTGGACAGAGTTATTCATTAGACGCATTGAAAGTTTGTAACTATTCATTTAAGTTAATGTACAACAACGGATGCATTCGTATTGATAATTGAAGTAACAGTGCAAAGCATACATAATGTCGAAAAAGAAAATTACGGTTTTTTTAATTGTGCTGCAAGTTGGTGTACTAATTGAAGGCTTTGGCTTTCGCGGATTACATTATGATGGAATCGAAGAACCTGAATGGATTGGCGTGCGCAGCGCGGATGATAGATGGGTTGAACAACCGATTGATCACTTCAATAACCGCGATAATCGAACTTGGCTTATGGTATGTTTGTAATCAAATGTTATTTCTATAAGCGAATAAAACTTGCCTGAAATGGATGATAAAATTTCTTTATTTACGAAAATTTCATACTTGACCCAACAGAGATATTTTGAAGAAAGCAAATTTTTTAATGGATCTGGACCAATGTTAATCATGTTGGGAGGAGAGTGGGAAATAAATCAGGGTTTTTTGCATGCTGGTCTAATGTATGACATTGCAGAGCAACATTCGGCTCTCATGTTTTACACCGAACACCGATATTACGGACAAAGTAGACCAACCGAGTAAATAATAATTATTTTTTTTATTGGGTTCAAAATAGTGGAAAATAAAAAATTTTGATTTTGGCTAAAGGGACATGAGCACGGATAATTTGCAGTATCTAAGCGTCGACCAAGCATTAGAAGATGTTGCGCATTTTATAAATATAAAGAAAAAAGAAAAAGATTTGCCAGACGCCAAAGTCATCGTCTTTGGTGGCTCCTACGCAGGTAACATGGCTGCCTGGATAAGAATTAAGTATCCTCACTTGATACAGGTAATGAGGGCTTATTATTGTTTTTAAGTATATTTTTTTATCGCGCATATTTTGCTGCGTCACACGTTGATCCTAATCGAGTGCGGAAAAAAGATAAATTCTTAGACTCTAATCTCCAGACAATCTTGTATTGTTGATAAACATTGCAACAAAACTGGGTCATGTTTAAATTCTTTCTCATGTGCACAAAGATAAATTTTACATATAGAAAAATATTGATTGCTTAGGGAGCCGTATCGAGCAGTGCCCCAGTGAGAGCTAAAACTGATTTTTACGGTAATTATTGTTAAGCCCAACATAAATTTACGCAGTTGTAATAAATGGCGCCCGATTTTGCAGAGTATTACGAGATTATAACCGAATCGATCGAAAAGTACAATGCCAGTTGTATCCAGAGTATTAAAGAAGCGATCGATAAGACGGAACAACTGTTAAAATATCCAGAAGGATTTACAAAGCTCAAGACGACTTTTAAGTAAGCAATAACGTTATAACGAAAAATACGATAAATTATAATTGAGCTGTATCCACTTACAGTCTTTGCGATGAACTGAGCATTAATTCGACGAAGGACATCGCTTTTTTCATGAGTAACGTGACCGAAGTACGTTCAATTGCATGTATAGGTACTCATGAATATTTTTAGACTCTTATTTAATTTTTTCTATATAGTTATTCGCGTCAAAAGTCCAGTACAACCGAGTCGTGAATGGAACGAGCTCGATAGCCAACATCTGCAAAACCATGGACAACTCCAGCATTTCAGATCCTGTAGAGCGCTTGGCTAAATTAATTGGTTCGGGCCCGGAGTGCCAAAAGTACAATTACTCGGAATACATCGAAAAGTTGCAAAGTCCGGATTGGGGAAACAGCACAATGAGTAATGAGCTTGTTTTTATGCATTCGAGGCAGGTAGCGCGCAAAGTCGATAACCCATATTATTGTCGTTGTCAGTGAGGCAGTGGATCTATCAGACCTGCACGGAATTCGGCTACTTCCAGACAACCGACTCGGCCAAATCGGTATTTGGCAAGATCTGCGACCTCGACTTTTACGCCGACATGTGCACCGATATTTACGGCCCTTAGTGAGTACTATACATCATGAAACCAACGACGCGAATCCGGCACAAATTAACGCCGGAACATTTTTTAATCTGCAGCTTCAAGAGAAATCTGGTCGAGCGTGGCGTTAATCGAACGAACATCGTTTACGGCTCGGATGTGCCGGATGTGACGAACGTCATTTTTGTCAATGGAAATGTCGACCCTTGGCACAGTCTCGGGGTCCTTGAGGATCTCAATGATGCGTCGCCGGCGTTTCTTATCGATGGTAATTAAAATTACGGTAATTAAAATACGCCAAGTTAATTTTTGCCCGTTTTTTTTAGGATCTTCGCACTGTCAGGATTTGAATCCCGATAAGATGGACTCAGATCCGGAGGACTTGCTTGAAACAAGGAGAAAAATTAAAACAATCGTTTCTTCATGGCTTAATAGTACTAATTATTCATCTAATTGTCGTAGTCTATGATTACAATTGATCGTTTGTAAATAAAGTAGATTTATGTAGGTGTAAAATTTTTGTTGCATATGGTGCAGAAAAATATTGCGCCAAGAAAAACAATTTCCATCCAAACATTTTCTCTTACAGGCTAAAAACAATATGTTCAAGAGGAATAAATGAAATTTTGTACATTGAACGGAGAGTTCGAAAGGAGATGTCGCAGCACTGCCTTTTTCTACTCGTGCGTTGCACATTTTTAACATGAAAATATCATGGTGAGTGTGTGTATAACTACGTGATGATTAAATGACCCACAATACTTTGCGTGAAGAGTAACGTCGATAATGTGGCAAATAATTCCCTGCTATGAAGTTATATGATATATAAACTGCACCGTGGTGTGTATGCGTATCCATAATCGCGATCGATGCTGCGGTTCTCTTCCTTTTCTCTTGTCCCTTCTCACTTGTTTCTCTTTTATTCGTTGTAATGACGCTACGATAGCATATAATATTTGAGACGCAGAGACAGCAGTGATCAATCGACTTCGAGTTTCCTGAAGGATCCACAAATTCCATGCATGGTCGATTCGCCGGTCGATACGGTCGAGCAATTGAATCCCTGCTTGAGAGCGGATACGGCGCCTTCTCGGGCCTTTTCCGAGTACAGCTCGGGTCTCACGCGCATTTTGTCGTGGCTCAGAAGCGTCATTCTGAGGCTCATGAGTTCATCGCGCCAGGCGTCTGTAAAGCGCGAAGCGAGTTTAGAACAAATTGGTATCTCGTCGTCGCCCAAGTACATATTGTACATTCGAGCCTTACCGATCATCTCCTTCATCGGTATTGTGCCGCCGTATTCCTTGGGCAGCATACTGCAGTCCATGCCTTTCTCTTTGGCGTCGTCGAGGCTCGTGTAGATGGTCACGCGGCTGCGAATCTTTTCCGAGATCAGCGACATGCCGAAGTCCAGGGCGAACTTGAGCGACGGGTGCACGTTAATGGCGTGCACCTCTTTGTGACGCATCGGCAGGGTGCGCTTAGAGAGACGAGAAAAAGTTGAAATTACGGTTGAGCAATCCAAAAAAAGAAAAAAAAAAGAAAAAGAAGCCGAGTCGTGTCCGCGTATTGCGCAACGGCAAAGTACGGGACCTTGGCAGTACTGCTCACCTCGCCGTTCTTGACGATGCGCACGGCCTCCTTCGGAGTGAAGAGGGTCAGATGCGGGAAGCTAACTCCGGCGCCGTCGGCGAAGTGCACGAATCCGCGCACTTGGCTCTCCTCGTCCTCCATGAGCGCCTCGTAAGTCAGCCCGTGAATCTTGCACATGTCGGCGTTGGTGTATTTGTACGGATCGAAGACACCTGCGAGAGGAGAAAAACAAAAAACAAACACACACGCACACGCACACATACGTAAACACGATAATTCTTTTTGTCGCTCTAACTTGTTACAAAGTTGGCAAGCGAAAAAGTGCGAGATGAGTGGAAAGCGTCCGAGCTAGGAAAATGCAGTCGAGAGATTGATGATTATTGGATCGCGAAAGGTGAGGACTTTTTTTCTAACTCGGAACTTAATGAATCGTCGCGATCGGTAATTTGCAAAACAACATTGTATGAGACCGATCGATGATTTATGAGGTGAATCGGCAGTTGGCTAGTTTATTTGTTTACCGGGTCTGGCGACGATGACGCGACGTCCTTTGGGATCTCTTCCTGGCACGGCAAATATGTAGCTGTATCGTGGGGCAAGGCACGTGTTACGTTTCAATTAATTACGATCGTGTACAAAGGAAAAATAAGAATCGTCGCGAGGCTTACCCCAGAGCCAGCAGCTCCTCCATGTTCTTTTCCTTCACGTCGAGATTGTGAAAAGCGGGCTGGTAGACTTGGCGCAGGAGGAGGTAACGCTCGATCGCCTCTTGGGCCATTGGTACGTTGAACTTTTTGCAACGCAAAAATCTCAGAAGAAATCTCGCATCTGAGTAATAAAAAAGCCATTCGGTGGATTAAAATCAGCTGACTGTAATTTCACATAACAATATCCTGGTAGAAATGCTCAAAGCCGGAAAATGCTCATTTAAAATATTTTAAAATACATGATCATAAATAAATCTTTTTTGCCGATTTTTCTGTTATAATAATGTTACAAATATTAAATGATTTTAATGACGTAAAAATGAAAATTTAACTGTTTCAAAAAATGTAGATCAGTTTTCAATCACTTTAAATGAAATAATACCAATAGACGGTGAGTACCTTCAACTATAAAATTGCAAGTGAAAAGTAAAAATAATGATTCAAGTACGATTTCGCGAACGGACGCAGTAATACTTCGAAAGTTAGTTAATTTTGCGGTGTTTCCGAAAACAAATGAAAATAATAAAATTCCAGTTATAGTCAAAAAATGCGTAATTGAAAAAAAACCGTCTATGAAATGTTGAGTATTTCCAGCAAGGATAACGAAGAGAATAATGGGGGCGCGTACCCATGCGGCTGTTCTCGACGCGAGGATTGAGCTTGAGCCAGCTGCGCAGCTGCTCGAGGGCCTGGTCGCGAGTGTTCTTGTCCTCGCGCAGCTCGTCCTTGGCCATCTTCTGGGTCTCCTCCGACATCTGACAGTCGTAATCGTCCTCCGGTGTAACCCACTCGCCGCTCATGATGATGAATCTTTGAATAAAACGAGAACGAGAATGGAAAGGGGCTATGATATAATACCGAGATATTCGCGCCGTGTGTGTGTACCGGAGACCTACATAATTACGTGTGCAGCTGACCCAGTGCAGCGCGAGTCAGTGCACACAATAATGCGCATACGTATGGTGTATACTCGCGGCGATCTATTCGCGGCTCTTTTCTCTCTCTCGATTCCGATTGCGAATATAATGTAATAACCATTATGGCTATGCCGTAATAGCGGCTGGAGCATTATATAGCATAAATATATTATTACGTCAGCGCGACTGCAACTGCACAGCGAGTCTCGGAGAGCACAGCAGTATAGTAGTGGTATTGCTTTTTGGGGCCTCGTGTGCGCTCGCGCGCCGTTAAATGACATAAGAGGCCCCGCGAGCGAATTGTACACCGTGGCGAGAGTCCGTGGCACATGCATACACACAAACACGGACACTCGCGTGCACATGCACACAGAGCAAAGCAAACGTGCAGCAGTTGTACCCGTGTGTTGAAAGAACTTTCTCTCTCTCGCTCTCCTCAGCTGCGAGCCGAGCCTGTGTGTAGTTGCTACTACTACCTTATGTAATCGACATTTTTCGCCGTTGCTCTATAGAACGCGCGCGTTAACTACGTATTTTATTCAACGCTTATTCACCTAGATAATCGTTTGTTTCGTTAGTGCAGCCGATTTTTATGCGTCGATTGTCAATTTTTTCTCTCTCTCGCTTTTTCTTCTTATTCGAACGAACTTTACAGTTGCGCAAATTTTCAGCATTTTCATCGCTGAAGTCGCTTGCGGTCTGTGGCTGTTGGAAATTTAATCGATCGGCGGTATAAACGGCTAATCGCGATGCGCTGCCTCCAATGTTTGTTTTTACTTTTGCCGTTGCGAAAGAGACTAGGAACTTTTGCCTTTTATAATTGCGTCTTATAAAATGAAGACGTTTTCGCCGAGAAAACGTCAATTCTCGCGTTACATTATCTCATTGCGCGCCGGGCTTCTTGTGACAGAGAAAATAACGACGTCGCGACGTAATCGAGGAATGGAAAAAAAGGAGAAAATAAAGACGAAGCGAGAAAACCTGCAGCCCTTGATCCAGTGACCCGTTTCGAAATGCTCGAGACGCCGCGACGAAGAGAGCGAGAGCTGGGGAATTCATAAAAGCGATCGCGCCGGGCCATATAATCCGTGCATTGTCCCGATACACCCAAGGCAAAGTTCTCGGTAGCAAAACTGCACGGCATTGCGATACATCGACTTGCGAGAGGGAGAGAAAAAAGGATCGACGACAAAAAGTGCACTTGGACGAAAAGACTTCCTGATAGAAAGTCTCTCAGACTCGACTTGGCTACGCACACGTGCTTTGGCAATACGCCGCCTATGTGCGTATACGCGCACAGGCCGCCACCGCCGATTGCTCCAGCTTCTCATTATATATAGAATAACTCGACGTGTATTACGTCGTGTACGCGCGCACATGCCTTTTACCCGTCCCGATCACAGCACGTCGAGAGAGACGCGAATCGCCCATTATAAGTATATGCGCGCGCGCGTGCATGCCATAACGCATAATACGCGTTGATCCGCGCGCGCAGCTCGTGTATAATCTTCAAATATTTTCCTGCGATCTTGCGCAATTGCGGACTCGTGGGAGATCGGCATGGCGCGCGGCCGATTTTCGACCGATCTCGTGCTCGACCGATCGCGCGTCTCGAGTTTCGGAAGAAATTATGAGCACACTTGCTTGCGCAGACACGGCTACGTACGTCTTTGACGCGACACACACACACACACACACACACACATCACACAACTGCACACCTGCGACTTTGCGTAACTCTAAAATTCACGGAAAAAAGTGCGCACGAGTGACTAATTTTCCACTTTGTCGTTTATATTCCGATGCACATAGGCTGAGGCGATTTTTTGTCCGATTCATTATGCGGCGAACTTGTCTTTGCTTCGAAAACGATGAAGACTCGAGCTGCGCGACGCGCAAAATAGAGGAAAAAGAAGAAGCACGATGCACAAACGCGTTTTATATATATATTGTGTATATATCCGAGCGAGGATGCGTTCAAGGCCGTCGAGTGCGCATCCAGTACTGCAGGACGTCGCTCTCTATCTCTTTCTTTCTTATACTTCCTCGCTTTTCCTTGCCCTTCGGCCGGTTCACTTGTACAAATCGAGCACTTTTTTCTATACAAGTACACACTGCGATAGCACTAAGATATTTTTTTGGTTTGTTTTTTTGTTGGAAGTCGATTTTATAAAATGAAACAGTGACATACCAAAAAAGTTGGTCCCGTACGAATGGCGAAAACAAAGCAATAAAATCGTCTGCGACAATGCGTCGATCGAGCTAGCACGAGACGTTTGAAACGACTGACCCCTTGGCGCCGAAGCCAGCGGACTTTTATAATCTCGGTGCGTTGTGTTGGCTGCGCGCCTTGTCTACTGCAGCGAAGCGACGACGTCTCGGCTCTTGCCTACCCGGGCAGCTCCTCGAGCGATCTCGTTCGCGACTCTCCCTCTTTCTCGCGCGCACACACAAAACTCGCCGCCGCCGCCGCCACCGCCACGACGCAGTCGAGTGCATTATGCGCTATGCTCTCGCTCTCTTTCTCTTTCTTTCGCCTTTTTGCTCCTCCGTTTCTCGGGGTCTCTATGGATTATGTTATACTTGTACTTACGCTTTCGCAGAGGAGAAGGAACGCAGCTATCCACATGCGCTGCACACTCTTAATGCGCGCTCTTGAATCGACGTTGTACACGACTCCCTCCTACTCGCGACGGTGCACTCCGCAGCATCGCCGCGATCAATGCGTTCTTTTTTTTTGACAAATTTTTCAATCCACGTCGTTGGTTTTTATTTTCTTCTAGCTCGACGCTCGTATGCATAAATTTGAAAAATGCCAGCCGAGCTTGACCCTGACGTCACTCGTTACGATCGGAGAAGGACGGAAGATGAGAGACAAATGTATGCAAGCGCTCGCGAGGATCATCTTTTCTCGACGTAGACGTCGACTGACGCTATGATTAACACAAGGAAATCGGCCCGAGTCCTTCCAACTGTCCAACGCGCGGCCAATTTTCTATACGGTAATATCTGTAGCGGCCGATTTCAACACGCCCGGACGGCATTGTTATTGCCAATTTACGCAACAAATCGCGAGTGCAATAAAAAAGAAAAAAAATAGAGAGAAAAAGAAAAAAGGAAAAATAATAAGAGCCAATGGGTCCTATTAGTCGGGGTGAGTGTAATGTAATTCAATGGTCATGCTAATGATTCACGCAAAGCTGGCCATTACGAGAGAGAGAGCCGGCTTACGGACGCGCTGCGCGTTTAATGCGAGGACTTCGGCCATATCATCGACTTTCGTAATTGCGCCTATATCCTCCTATCTCTTCTTCTGATATAATTAAAAAGTCTCGAAGGCTCATTGTGCACTTTCGCATATCATACACTTGCACGCATATACAGATGTGAATGTGTGGCAGGAGGGAGCTCCGACACAAAAGAGTTGTATAAAGGGAGGCATGTTCTCGGAAAATCAGCTGCGGGTGTAATTTAGCGAAAGCCACTGCGCACTTTTCTTTTCCAAAACGCGACTAGCCCGTGCCATGTATTGTCTGGTCTATACCAAGAGCTGCAGTGTTCTGAATTATGTTCATTTTTCTTTCTTTTTTGCGAAATCGCGATTGTATAATTGCTACACTTTGTCATTATAAGCGTTAGGTAACTTTTTTTTTGCACTCCCTGAAAATATAATATATTTTCCGAAAATTAATTAAAAGTCGTCGGGGAGGGAATTTTGTAAAAGTTGCCCAGATTATCATACGAATGCAGAAAGAGAATTTTCTTTCACGAACCTTCGTAAAAATGATCGTAAATTTTTTTGAATGTTCTTGTGGCACGCGGTCTAATGCCGCAGAGTTCTCTCGAGTTTCGGGATACTTTTCGCAACGGGTTATGATTTTTATGCTTTTTATTATTCCAACGATGCTGCTCGCTAACACAAAGGCAAAAAGTTTATTCAAATTAACGAGTCTTTGGTTTACTTCTTCGCAGACTCCAAAAATATATCGCAAAAAACGAGACTAGGATGAGCTTGGCTAGTGAAGGAATGGAAACTAGTTTGCTTTCCAAATAGCGCTCGAAAATACATTCGCGTTTGGATCGATCTGCGCGGCTATCAAATATCTATTAAGAAAATGTAAATCAAATCAGTATTTGCGTAGGTGTGACGTGGAAAGATGCTCATAATGTCAACTAGGAAAAAATATTCAAATCAATTAGGAATTACATGTGACAATCAGGTGATTTTGGTTTGGTTAAATAAAAAAAAGTACTTGAAAAGGTAACAATTTATTTATTAAATCATTAATGAAAACAATTTTATCCACTATTACAATATATTGTAAACAATCGTTGACTATATACCGATGTTTCACGCGGTTGTACAAGTTTTCGGTAAAGCTCATGAATTAAATCATTAATACGCTCTTTAGCGCAGTCATCATCGGCTATTTCAGCGAAGAAGAAGCAATAACGTATACGCGGCAAGAAATGCATTTGCGTATAGGTTCGATAAATCTGCTCGAAACTCCGAGTGCAGTCACATGGGAGCGCGAGTCACAAGAAAATGCGCGACACGTGTACGCGCGGTGCGTGATGAAACGAAAATATATAATAACGAAACGAAGCGAAAATATAATTTCCATCAACATTAGTCAAAAGATAATTGAGCCTCGGAGCTGTGAAAAGGCAAAAGAAAAAAAGAAAAATGCATATTATGACACAAAGTATGTAGACCAGCGAGGAGCACGAAATTAAACTTTTACTTTTTTTTGTGCAGTAGTAGTAGGTAAACGCGACGAATCGTTCGCTCGTATACATAGGTGTATAGGCGCGCACTGGCATATACGCGCGTTACATAGGATCATGTAATGATAATCATTAGACGAGCGGGCGCGCGCGCGTACGCATGACAACGATCCAGACTTCGGAGCGGCCAACGCAGAATGATGGGGGGCAAAAAAAAGGAAAATAATGAAAGAGCAATAAAAATTGGGCCCCGCGCGTTATTTGCTTTGATCTTTGCATAATAAGACGCGTAAGACGTTGCATGCGACGCACGGCCCAATAGTAAAATGCACACGAGCGAACGATCGCTCGCGCGCGCGCCGCAGCTATTATATATTATGGCATAGCGAGCTATAGCGCCTTCTCATAATCGGAAAAAGTGAAATGAAAAATCGAGGAAGCCTAATACAGCCTAGGCCTAACAATTACATGATGACGGAGGGGCTCACTCAACGGTGTATACTCGCCTGCGGTCGGCTTTACTTGCACGAAAATTCATACCGATGAACTACATGCACTACACTGCACTGAGCGCCGTAATAAATATCGAATATGTAATGCCATAAAGCCGGCTCGCGCGCGCGTTCAATTGTGTCTTATGCACTCGCGTAACACGCATTTTCGTCTAACAATCAATTTTGCAATAGCTATTTCTGTATTTTCGAATGGTCTGGCTTTTTTCTCTTTGTTACATATCGCTGAAATGGATTCTTTTTTCTCTCTTTTCCTTATAATTTAATCACGATCGATTTATTTTACGATGGTTAATTAGATCGGACTTATTCACGAATATAATTGATAATGTATTGGGACTGTACGTTGTCTAAGACCTGTTTTTTGTTGTCATAAACTTTTTCAGAATACTAGCATCCATGCAATGTTAGTACAAAAAACTCATTTATAGTTACGTGAAGCCGATCGACTTTGTTTAGTGCTATTGTAGATTATAACATTTCTCGAGGACTCAATAATATTTTACATCACTTACTATTAAACTTAATTTTAATTAATAAGTATCTCTTCTGTACTATCACAGTTTGTTACAAAGTTATTTTCGAGTTTTTCTTATAACTCCGATTTCATTTTATCATTGAACAATTGTACTTTAGCATTAGCTCCTTTGCATCCACTGTCAGCGTTTAACAAATCGCGTGTAATATAATTTATTTTCTCGATTGAAAGTACAATATTATTATAAACAGCTGCATCTTCGATGCATTTTTTCAAAACGTCAGCAGTTAATTGTTTAAATTTAATTACTTTAAATGATGTATCTATTTCGTTTTTAAATGAATTTTCAATCATAGAGACTGCTCTTTCCCAATCTATAGATCTTTTTAAGTTATTATCAGTTTCTTGAATGTTAAATATGGCTAGAACAAGAATACAATAATTTGGTGCCTCACTTTTCAATTTTTTTGCAAAGTGCACAACATCTAGAACATCGTCAGTCTTTAAGTTTTCCAGTACAATAAAATTGCAGCGGCATGCTGATAAAGATGAATATGCTTCGCTTTCTTTTTTAATCAGTGGAGAAAAAAAGTTTAAATTATGTAATGTATTTCCTAATGTCTCTTTTATAATTTCTGAGGCATACGATTTACCAACACCAGTACCGCCTACAAATGAAACAATACTTAAACTACTTTGATTTTCAATGTTAACAAAATATTGATTTAGTTCTCGCATGGCTAATTCTTGACCATAAAGCCTATCTTTCAATTCTTTTGCTGCAGAACTTAATTTGAATGTAGGTTTACAAAACCCATCTGCGCTATCTGTTTTGTTGAGAAAAAATAAAGAATAAAAAGTCACTAATGATATAAATGCAGTAAACATGATTAACACTTGTAGCCACACACGAGTCTTTTTTTTTGGTTCTTCAGCAATTAGTGATCTCAACCTTTTCTTTAATTCAGATGTGTCAACCTTATCGTCCTCTTTTATATCACTACTAGAATGTTTATCCCACGTTATTTCATTCAAACTTTTTCTCTTAATAAGAGAATTTTCTCTTAATGCTGCATCTCTTTTTTTCCATGTATTTTTTATTGATAATTTTGGAGTGAATAATGGTTTTGTAAATTCAAAATCATTTTCATTTGAAATCTCCTTACTTACTTCATTTCCATTACTGAAATTAGGGTCTGGTATTATTTGTACAGATTTGTCATCAGGAAGAACTAACTTTGCAGGAGCTATTAATGAAGGTTTTTTTCTTTCTGTTTTGAGTGCTCTAGAAGATTCAGCGAATGGATTAAAACCTTGATTCAAACCTCTAAAAGTAGGAATTCTTGTTGGTTTAGATTGCCAAGTAGCCTTTTCTTTTCGATCTCCTGATTTGATAGTTTCAGATACTTTCAAATGGCTGAAAATATGATAAATGAGATTTAATATTTTGATTTTGGGAAATTTTTCAACATATAATGTAACCAAATTACCTTGAATTTGATTTGTGGTCATATATTTGTTCACAACTATACTGTCTTACTAAACTATCCTTATTATCAGTTTCACATTTTTGTTCAAGCATTACCTTATTGCTAGAAGTTGTCAAATTGGAAAAGCTTGCCGCTCTAGACAATTTGAAATCAGAATTATCTGAGTCAGAAAATAGATAACGATTCTCCATAACATCTAACTGGGAGCTGTTTACTTTGTTTTACTGAAAAAAGAATAAAAACTATATGAATAATATTTCTTGAATATAACCTTTAAAAGTTTAAATCCGTACTCAGAGATGTCACAACGTACAATTTTAAAGTAAAATAAAAATTGATAATATCAGTAGCGTTAAATCTCAAGTCACTAATTAAAAATTAATTTGGCTGACATGCTCACCGTTCGATAATGGAATTCGATAGCGTTTGCGGGAAATTCCGCTAACGCAAGTCATTTATTGGCTCAAAACTTCAGTTGAAAGAAATGAAAAATTAAACTGTTGTAAAATTATAAAAATGAATTACCAAAGTTTGAAATTTATTTTAATAAGATATGTTTGTTTTGCAATTGTGCATACAATGCAATGCAACGGTTTTATTAACTCATATTCCTCGAATTTATAAGCTACTCTTCTTTACCGCTTGGTATCATAATTTTCTGTCCCGATCGATAAAAGTGTGCTCCTTATCGGCTTCGTCAACGACTTGAAATTCGCAAATCTCAGACCTATATTTGCAGTTTTAGACTCGCACGGCGTATATAGGCGCAAACGTGTACCGCGCATCAATGACGAAACGATCATTTTCATAATAATAACAACATCAATCTTTCATTCAATGTATGCATGTAGATTTTAGTGCTGCACGAATAGACTAGCATTCGTCGATGATACCAGCTGATAAAGTGCAAAGTTAATACGCCCGCCGTTGAAGTTTTTTTATTGACGTTCTCAAGTGAGTCAACGATGCTGTAGGAAGCATTTCAAATGAAGAGCGAAGTAGCGAAGTATTATACAGCTTCGTAGTAACTAGCATAAAAGCCGATATTGAATTTCTTACCAGTGATGTGAACGATTTCGACATCAACTTATAAGAATTAGCATTGCACTACACGCTCACTTGCATTAGCTAGTACAGGTGGCACGTGCAAACCGTGCTTTTGGTCTTTTTCTTTCTCAAGATGAAGCTCCAATTTGTACTGGTTAATCTTTTGTTGATAGTCGGCTTCGCGACTGCTCGAATCCACAAATTTGACATCAAAGTATGTTTGTTATATTACCATTTATCCTTTCATCACTCTAGATTTATGACATTATTCAACTCTTTTCAGAATGATGTTCGACGATTTATATCGCTTAGCACCTTTGGCTTTTATAAAAATGGCATTTTGGACGTAAATTTGATCAATTTCAAAGCAAATCCATTCAACGACAATGATGTTGTAAGTATAATAGAAATTAGCTTATAATTTCCTGGCTTTCTTTTCAACTTTTTTTCATTTGTATTCGTAGTATGGTTTCAGTCTTGATAGGACTTTAAGCGATGCCTTGAACCCGTACCTGGATAGTCATGACCAGTGTGTTCTACAAGGTGGCGTCCCTTATACTACAAAATATGATTACGATCAAAAGGATGAGACTGCTGTTATATATTTTACTTTCGACTTGAAACATTTGCAGTAAGTCTTTTAGCTACATTAGGGAAATTAATTTTTGTTCCTTACTAAACAAAATCATTTTATTTTATAGACTCAAGGTGAATTGCAGTAGCAATGTACACTCTGTCCACATATACAGAAGTTCTTCTGAAATCAGAAAGGCTCAAGATTTAAAAAATGCTCAATCTGGAATTTTAAGTGATACTGCCCTATTTCCACGTAAAAAGAGGGATTCCTTACCTCATGGTATGTATTCCCAATCATCCTTTTAAAATTGCTATCTGTGTTTATATAAAAATGATTTGGTCATAAAGCGTTACTTCATGTTTAAAAGTTTTTGGCTCTGCTCCAAGTCATAAAACTCTAGTTTAGCTGGTAAAATTAATGATGATGTATAAATTTGACAAATTAGTTGTAGAAATTGGCAAATTACAACAGCTTATTGTTGAATGGTTTGAACTAAATAGATCAGTATAATGACTTTTTTCACAGAAAAAGTAATATTAACTTTAATTCTGTAGATATTCAATCAGTTAATTCTGGGAAATCAGGAACGAATAATCAGGAAACAAGTGCTTGCGTTTTAACATTACCAATGACAGTTAAAGAAGTGCAAGGTGAGAAATTATACAACACTAGTTTTGCTATGTACGTAGCAAATGAAGAAGAGGAAGGATTATACAATTTGTACTTCCATAATTGCCCAAATTACAATCGCAGAGTTACCGTTGATTTTTCAGTAAGTTTGAGTATGATAATCAATGCGCAATAGAAAAAATTTCTCTGTTGATACTAATCATCCTATTCTTATGTTTTAGATGGAAATCAAAGAGATTAATGAAGATAACTTCTTGAGCGCTGGAGAAATGCCTTTACCAGAACTATATTTCATGATGGCTTTGCTATTTTTCTTATCAGGATGTTTCTGGGTTTTTTTCATCTTAAGAAAGAGCAAGTGAGTAAAAAATAAAATTCCGAAACAATTTTATCAGTGAATTTAGAATCATGGTTTACTCTGAAATTCAAAACTTGATTTGACAATTTAAAATTTTTTCTTACAGAAATCCAGTTTTTAAAATTCATTATTTGATGGCAGTTCTTGTTTATTTAAAGTCATTATCTCTGTTGTTCCATGGAATCAATTTTCATTTCATTCAAACTAAAGGGGAACATGTTGCAGCATGGGCTATTCTTTATTATATAACTCATTTGTTAAAAGGAGCTGTTTTATTCATTACGATTGTTCTTGTGGGTACTGGTTGGACATTCATCAAACACATCTTAGCTGATAAAGACAAAAAATTATTTATGATTGTCATACCTCTTCAAGTAAGAAATATTCAAACCATTTATCTGTTGTATATCAAATTTTATACTTAAATACACATCATCTACCATTAGGTTTTGGCAAATGTTGCTGAAATTATCATAGAAGAAAGCGAAGAAGGTGATATTGAACACAAGAGGTGGCGTGATGTGTTTATTCTTGTTGATTTAGTATGTTGCGGTGCAATCATGTTTCCAGTAGTATGGAGCATCCGACATTTGCAGGAAGCTGCACATATGGATGGAAAAGCTGCTGCTAATTTACGTAAACTAAAACTGTTTAGGCACTTTTATATCATGATTGTGTGCTACATTTATTTTACAAGAGTTATAGTATACCTGTTAAAAGTAAGTTGTACTCATCAAATATATAGAGTTAATGCAACATTAGTTGACGGATATATAATTGATTTTTTCAAATAGATAACTGTGCCATTCCAATACAAATGGTTGGATGAAATGTTCAGAGAAATGGCTACATATGTATTTTTCGTGTTAACCGGTTACAAATTCAGACCAGCATCCGCTAATCCTTATTTCACTCTATCACCCGAAGAACTGGCTCAAGGCGACGATGACGATGAAAACGATGTCGTGTAAGATATTAAACTTATTTCTATCAATCGGGAGTAGATGTTTAGAAAAAAATGTAATAAATCTATCTCAGTTTATTTTCCAGTGTGTCAGGTGGTAGTGGACTAACTGAAGGTCTCAGCAAAGTAAAAGTAGTGAAAAATAGACCTTTAATATCAGAAGTACCATCAACTGAAGAAGAAAGAGACAATCTAATTAGCAAAAGGGAATCATCTCTTGAGTATGATTAAACCTTTTTCTACTATTTCAATATAAATGTGAATGTTTGCATTGATTATTTGCGAGAGAAGATTTGATTTAAGTTTTAAAAATGTTTTGAAATTTTGGTGAGCTTAATGATAAAATACTGCTACTTATACTCCACAACATTTTTTGTAAGTAGTGATTGTTACAAACTCTGAATTGTAGAATTGCTGGTGTATATTTTAACAATGTATTATAAAAACTGACTCAGAGTAGCGCCGAAGGATGAATATCAGTTTACTGTATTTGAAGAATATGAAACTGAATCAACTTCTGAGTGATATTGAACTCAAACTTTTTTTTGTAATGTCAATATTTTTCAAAGTATAATTTCAAATTTGATTATGAATTACAGTCTTTTGGTTCATGTACAATATCAGGAATACCTGAATCGATGAGGGTAATAATGATTTGCCAAAACCCTGTGAGTCATAAAAGTACTGTAATGAGTACCATAATCAACAATATTTTTTCATAAAAATGAAAGTTAAGGATAATAATAGGATTAATGTACAACACATTTATATCGTAAAGCCTAATTCTGAAACGCATTAATTTTTTAGCATGTAAAAAAGACCAAAATAACATTTATGCTGTAAATTGTGATGTATTCTTTGTAAATAAGTAATTATATTTCGCATAATAAGTACTTTTATTCAACGTTACAAGTATGAATTTTTTAATGATTGTAGTTTAAGTGTATTAAGAGCAATAACGTGCTACACTATAGTTTGAAAATAAACGAAAATATGATCAAGTTGATAGATTTTTTTATATTCCTCATAATTTTCATTTGACTTTACAAGCTTGTTAAATGAAATGGTTTATATAAACATATATTTTATAACTTTATCAAGCACTTGATTAGATTCGGTGCACGAGCCCGTAACGAAGTTTGTTAATTGATGAAAGTAAAACAATTTGTACTAATTGACTCACGCGAATATCAATTAAGCTAGCTCGAATTGAGAAAAAAATCGATCGTTGCCCTCGCGTCGAATGCGAAATGCACTCGATGCGCTCATCGCTTTGACAATATAGGCATCGTTCAATTTCAAGCACCCGCATTTGTCGCAAGCGACTTATCCCTCTTATGCCGCCTCGAGTTGCAACAGAGAAAGAGAGTAGAGAGAAAAAGAAAAAAAGCCAATCCGACTCCTCTTACGTTGCGTTCGCATTGGCCGCGACAGTAGAGTTTTCGATCGAGGAAAATATTCCAAGTTGCGCAGGCAGGCATGAATCGCACGGCTCTGCCGAGATTCGTCTGTCCGTTCAATCAGAGCCTGGACAGCGAGGAATTGAAAATTTATAATTTACGCAAAATCAGTTACGGCGCGATCATGCCGATAATATGCCTGTGCGGCATCGTCGGCAACTCGCTGAATCTCGTGGTTTTAACGAGGCGCAACATGCAGGGCATGGCCTACGCTTATATGCGGGGTGAGTTTTTCATCCTCATTATTTTATCGATACACACGCTCGTGAAGCCGGTGCGGGATTATAAAAATTTTAATATCGCGCATTAAAGCTCAACGCCGCACGAGTCGGTGAGGCGAATTTGATGGCTTAACGCTCGATTATATATTTCACGTCGCAGCAGCAGCAGCAGCTACTAGATAGACGCGTTAAACTCGAACGCGCGGCACAGTCACAAAAGCACTAGACTTACACGTGCCACGGCCAAGTGCTCGCGGGACCGAGTTTAATTCATATTCGAAATTAATTGCGAAAATGTTACGACAACGTCGCTCTCTCTCTCTCTCTATATCTATCTCTCGTGCCAAGTACTCGAGAGCTCGACTGTCAAAGACGCGCAAGCTCGAGCGCGGATTAAACGTTACTGGCTGCGATACGCGCGAGCATACGCGAAATAATTAGCTTTATACGAGTTGCTGCACGTCTCTCGCTCGAGGGACGACGAGACAAGAGTTCAGGCATTAAAGATGTAACGGACAGGCTTGAGATACAGCGATCATCATTTTTTATTCCCTCTTTCTTTCCTTCCCGACGCGTACACGCAAGTTTTCCGATTATATTTTCGACACACTTTGCATCGAACAACGCAGCTAAATGTAAAAAAAAAAATAAATAAATGAAATCTCTGGGCTTTATTCTCCCGAGAGAAAGAGAAAGTCTCGCACCGGCGTTGAATTTTAAATAAATTTACGTGCCGATGGGAATCGCTTCTCGCTCGCTCGCGCCTCTCTCAGCGTTATATGTTTTATTCCATTTAAGCCAACAAAATAACAACGGGCGCGCGCGTGTATACTTTTCCCAAAAAAGTAATAATACACGTGCTGCAGAGAAATTTTCCGCATCGAATAGAAAAAATAAAGCTCGCGGGCACGGGAGGGAGGGGTATGTGTGTATATAAATGAAGAGAGAGAGAGAGAAGTGAAGGCAATCTCATCGGCAGCTGGTTCAAAACTGATTCGATGCAATTTCGTGCGCTTTGCAATATCGAGTGCGGCGCACTCATACGTACATTTTCCTTTCGCGTTATAAAATGCAGAGAGAGAGAGAGAGAGAGAGAGAGGAAAAACAACACGAATAGAGGCCAAAGTATCTGCCGAGTATACAATATACCTCACGTGGCACACAACACACACGGCTGTTACGCCGCGCCACTAGATTAAACGACAAAATTTGCAAAATGTTTTGAATCAAATGAAAAAATCGATTTGATGAAATTATAAAAAAAAAAAAAAAAAAACCAAAAATAACAACAGGATACTCGTTGGCGTCACTGCTCGCACTGTTGTTCTGCATTCCATTCGCTTCGCGTGTACTCGGCAGCCAAGACGAGAACGGCTACTGGACCAGCTGGCCTCGAGCTTTTTATCACGCCCATCTCGAGCTTTACCTGGGCAACAGCTGTCTCGGTACGTACAACATTTATTTTATTCATCTTTTTTTTTTTACTAGCTCCACTTGGAGTGCAGCAGTGCATTCTTCGAGAGAGACATTCCCCGAATGCAGCGCTCGCTTGCGAGTTTTATATATATTGATGCTGAAAAGAGGCTAACGATGCATTGTTAACGAAGGCTCGAAATAAAATAAATATAAATTTTTTTTTGCCGTTGCTGTTGCTTTTTTTATCGCTTACTCGGCACGCGCTCTGCGCATTGCAGCTTTTTCAAAGCTCGCGCGCCTCGCGGCAATTTTTCTAAGCGAATTGATTAAAATTATCCCGCTTTTCAGCCGAATGAAGATATACACACACACACACAGACATTGTCGTCGTTTTTTTTTTCTGTATGTTTTATTTGCAGGAATTGCCGTGAGCATGTTGTCCGCGCTAACAGTCGAGAGGCACGCGAGACTCTGCAGCGAGCCACCCCAGGCCGGCGCGGCTGCAAGCACGAGGCGCTGCAATAAAAATGCCTCGCCGCTGACGCGTCCCGTTTCCTCGAGGCTGTTGCTCGCATGCCTACCTCTGGCTACGCTAATTCTCCACCTGCCGCTGGTCTTTAGAGCCCGCGTCGACTCCTGTTACTCCACGAACGACGCCGATGCCTACGCCGCTGCTACCTTGTACTATTGGAAAAACGATAATCTCTCCTCCAGGCAGTTGAATTACTTTCAGCTGTACAGAGTAGTTCTGGAAATCGCCTACAAGCTCGTTCCCACTGTGCTCATAGTGAGCATGAACTTGCGCATATTCCTGGTTTACAAGCGAGCTTACGAGCGACGTCTCAAGCTGACTGTTCGCGGAGCCAAGAGCGCCGAGAATCGACGACTGGGACTGTTCCTCGGCACGACGAGCCTCCTGTTTCTCGTCTGCGTCAGTCCGATGGCGATTCTGCAGATCACGTTGAACAAACACAATCTGCTCTGCTTTCCCTATCAGGTAATGGAATATTACTTACCCAGGCCGGGAAAAACAGAAAAGTTCCCCAGGACACGTGTGATTAGTGGCCGAGGCGACGTCGAGGCTGATAAATACGTGCACTGGGGCTTTATTTTTTCCTGGTCTAGTTCGGTATGTTATTTTTCATTCGAAAATAGCAATTTCCCGTTTAGCGTAGCGATTGGGAAATGCTACTTTCGGTCCGCTGGCATGAAAACGGATATTACGTCGCAGCAACAAGTACGCTACGAACGTGTACATCGAATATACCGAGCCAAGCAATCGAAATGATTTTTTGTCTTCCTATGATATTTTCAGGTATTCCGAGCAACTGCAAATCTACTCGAGGTGGCGAATTACGCCCTGTCGTTCTATATCAACTGTCTCTTCTCGAGGGATTTTCGTGACACTCTTGTACGAACGCTCAAGAGCTGTCATAGAGTCCAACAGACTTGAGCTCGAAACTTTGGCCAACGAGCGAGCTAGCGAACGAACGAACGAGTGAGCGAGCGATGACGACGACGACGACGACGACGACGACCTACCTAGTATTATATGAATAAAGTGCACTCGTCGCTTTTGCCTTTTCTGCCGCCTTTCCTTAAAGCCTCCACCTACATAAAGTAAATTTTCTATTTAGATTTTAGTCTCAAAGATCTTTGAATGCGAGCGCGCAAATTAATTATTTGCGCTCTTTTTTCGCCGTAAAGAAAGAAAAGCGCCCGGGCTCGGGGAGAATAAAAATGTTGGGCCACGCACTGTAGTTTGTATATATGTGGAAGAGAAAGCGACTCGCTATATATTTACATTTGACGGCCGAATCGCAGCTGCAGCTGGAGAGAAATGTCAAAGAAGGGCCGAGTGCAAAAGTGCGCGCGGGTGGTAGAGAGAGAGAGAGGGAAGATGTAATCAAATAGTCGACGTTGAGCGATTGCCCATTCGCGTACATATATGCGATGCGATGTATGCACAGTGTATATAGAAAAAGTTGCGGCAATATAGGTAGTACATAGCCTGGCGCAACGGCAGCATTTGAGCATTGCACATTTACATGGCACGGCATGGCGCGCGCGATCGCGAGCTTTTGCCGAGGCAGCCCTCGAAGCGTAATAAAGTAGATTACCCTCGCGCTGCCAAAAACCGCTACATCCCTTTTGCAAACAATAAAAAGAAAAAACCTTGGGTAAAACCAAACAAGCTTTCGTGTGTGTGCTTGCGCACGTGGAGTACAGCCACCATATATCTATAATATATATAGCGCTTGCTGTGATATTCAGAAAAAACGTTATATAGCCTCGAGCGGCACATGTGTGTGGCGTGTATACAGTCCGGAGCGCGGCTCGCTCGCTCGCATGCCGTCCTATCACATACATAAAAACACGCGCCACCTCTATTGTATATAGATGTATAGACGAGCCAAAGTATAAATCGTTTGAAGTTTCACTTGGTCGTGCTCCGCGTCCCTAGCTGCTGCCTCTTGCTTCTCCAAAATGAAGTCGTAAATTGTAAAAGCCCAGCAGCAGCAGCAGTTGATCTCTTCTTTCCCACCTGCATGTACGCGATCGGAATACAAGCCGCGCGCTTTTCTTTCCTAAATGCAAAACTTGACCCAGTTCTCTTGCATTTTGTTATGAAAACATAATTATCTTCGGGCGCGGAGAAAGAGAGTGTCGCGCGAGAGAAGGACATTTTCATTTTTTGAGGCGCCTTTTGGAGGGTCGCTGCGGAAAAAAGGGCTCGAGGGAGGCTCTGCCTCACCGATCGAATGAGCTCGTTAAATTTTACGATAACGACTCGCAGGGCCAGCATTTGTATTAATCAGCAGTTTATCATTGTATAAATAGAAACTCGGGCGAAACTCCGAGCGGCAACACGATGAACTTTATGTATTGCGTAATTATGATAAATCATACAACGAGTCTCTCTCTCACTTTTGGTGAATTCCTGTGCGTACTTGCCCGACGCTACAATAGGCCAGGCCGGGGCCTGCGAGTTACCTACTAGGTATGTGCGCGTCTTGCTACGTTAGTTTTGCAGTTTGTTACTGGCTCTCGCGCGCTCGAGATACGCGCGCCTTTGCACCGCCGTCGCCGCTCCGAAACTTTACACGAAATTGCATTAAATGGCCTACGTATATATAGGGTGAAGCGGGCCGGGGCTGCACACTGCAAACTCGAATTGTGCAGTTTTAACGAGAGAAGAAAACTGTAATACTGTCCCCGTGTACTCTCGCGCCTACAGATCGCGATGCCAACTGCAGACATTTTAACCTAATGAAAGCTCGTTATGTACGCGCGTACGTGTATACCCTGTAATATAGCCAAAGGTAGTGCAGCAACTTACATTGCTCTGACTCTCTCTCTCTCTCTATGTTCCATTTGCTTCAAGCCCCATTGGTTCCGCTAGATACGTGCAGCCTTTACAAAGCTACCTTTGCTCGTAGCCTCTCGTGTTTTTCACCCTTTGCCCAAGTGCAGCTTTCGTAAGTTCTAGCTCGTCTCGGTAAACGTCTTGAAAGCTCCGCGTCGATGTGGGCTAAATCTTGCCCCCCTCGGTTAGCTTCGGAATTTCGACAAATAGAAATTAGTCGGTGGGCGCATCGCGTCTCGAATTTCTCAGCAAACTCACACGCAGATTTCTAAGCTAACACGGCGGAAGGGCTGCACGGAGCAGTACTACTCGCAGCGCCTCGTTCCAGCTCCAACAAAGAGATTCTCGAGCTAACGAGATGTACACTTACTTCATACGTTGATATAATACATAGCAGTATATGCATGCGGTGTATGGCAGTCGCGAGGTGCGGAGGGGGGAGGCTCTCCGCAACGAGATCTTCACAAACGAGTAGAGCTTGCTGCTACTGCACCGCAGTACTCTCTCTTACTATGTGTGCGCGTTATGCGTTAGGTGTGTACAACACACGAGCGAGCGTCAAGTGAGAATTTGCATGTCAGCCACCCTCGCCACGGCACTTGGCACTTGTACTCGCTCGGCGCGCGTACGTATTACGTGCATGTGTACCTATACATGTCTATACGCGGCGGATACATATAGGACACGCAGACGACACGGAGCGTGGCTGAACATACCACGGACTCTAACTACTATATATGCTCGCGTGTGTGCGTTTAGTTCTCACGCTCGTTTTATTGCGTACCCCCGCAAAGTCACGCGCGTTTCGCTTTTAATTATGGAATTATCGTTTCAGCGAAACGATTAAAAGCTCGCTCCCCCTCGAGCGATGTTTTTTCTCTCCCTCTCTCTCTCTCTCTCTATTTGATCAATTCTGCCGAGCCAGCACAAAGCAAATTCTCCAGTGTGCCAGTGGCGTTTAACGCATTTTTCAGCTGAAAAGTGATCAGCAGCAGCAGCAGCAGCAGCAGTGGCAGAAGTAGTAGTATAGTATAAAGTAGTGTAGCAGTAGCAGTAGCAGCAGCGGCAGCAGCAGCAGCAGCAGCAGAAGCAGCGGAGGAGCTGCGCATGCTTTCGGAGGGTTTGCAGCAAAATTCGCTATATATCCTATGCGTATCGAGAGCTTCTATAGCCGCGCGCGACGAGAGCTGTCGTGGCGAGCGCCAGTCCGACGCCCAGCGCCGCGACGCTATGACGTCAAGCCGCAGCTCGCGCAGCAGTCAGCTCACGCTAGCCACCAGTAGTACCAATAAGAGTTTTCGCGAGCGATTTTCTCGAGCCTCCTCGTTGTTGTTGTTGTTTCCGCTGTTGTTCTCGCGCTGCTCCTCGCCGTCGTCGCTGTTGCAACTCTGGCTTTTTTTATGACGATCGTCGCCGTTGCCGATGACCTTGTTGTTGTTGTAGTTGTTGCCGTAGTCGCTGTTATCGTTGTTGTTGTTGTTGCTCTTCTACTTTTTACCAAAGAGATTACTCGCTTGCTTTTCACTGATCCTCGTGCACCTCTAATTGTTACTGGTGAGTTTGAGCTTTTTTTCTTATGTATACTTTTCAACAACTTGACGAGAAAGAAAAAAAAAACAAGCATGTTTTTACCTTGTTTTCCTTTTATTCGACATTGAAGCTCGCGACGGCGTGAGCACTTGCACACTCGTGCAAGCTCAACATTACGCTTCGATGATAAGTGAGTGGTCGCGGCAGTGCTCAGAAAGCGATTCGTGGTTTTACAACTAGTGCCTGGAGAATGAGAGAAAAACAGAGAGATGCACATCTCTGCACTCTTGACTTGCTCCGCACATACACAAATGCTATACCTATATGCACGCTTCACTGTAGAGACGTCTATCCTCCGCTCGCTCGTTCGCGACTCATTATTCGATTCATTTGATCTTCGACTCTTTTATTTCACTTTGCTCCGTTATTTTATTTTGATTTATTTTTTTTACCATTCGTGCATAGATATAAGCGTCGTTGATTCTAGTTTATTGCATTTACACACCAATTTTTCAAGTATTCATACGATGATATTTTATTCCTTTGTACTTTTTTTATTACAGAGTTTCTGGACACGGCTAAATGTGCTATATCTGCATAGGCGCATATAAACACGTGCCTATGGCTGGCCGATACTGAATAATACACGCGCTATCGACGCCTGTTCCTCGGAAATACTCAAAGTGCATTCAACTTTTAGCTCGCGCGTGATTTTCCACTGTGAGAATGCATAATTGCGATCGTCCGGGCGATTATTTGTGATCGTGAGACGACGAGCGTCGTAAAAATAAAAGGAAATAAAAAGTATAAGAAAGAAAAAAAGTAAAAGTGCGTAAAGACGACAACGACGACGACGTCGAAGTCGACTACGTCGACGGTGCGAATAGCTTTGAAAGAGAACAAAGAGAAGAAGAAGAAGAAGAAGCGAAAAGGCGAAGAAATTAACGCTTTGCCGATCGCCACAGCTCGTCTCTCTTGGCACATCATCGAGATATCGCTGTTGTTACAAGAATAGAGAAAGAGAGAGTGAGAGAGAAAGTCAGGCTGGCGCACGGCGGTCGCAAACATGGGCAAAAAAAACAGTAAGCTCAAGCAAGACACCATCGACCGACTGACTACCGCCACCTATTGTAAGTGTCACCCACCCTACTTTACTCTGGCTAAAGGCTTTCGTTGTTATTATATGTATACTATAAAAGGTTTGCATGAGCGGGCGCGCGCGCGCTTGTGTGCTCGCGTATGATGCCAAGCGACCGAATGAGTGAGCGTGCAACTGCGTGTGCAGCTGTGGCAACTTTTCCTTTTTTTGTTGTTGTTTCTTTTTTACCTCGGTATACGCGCGCGTGCGGTGGCTTGTGTATTTTATATATTATACGTTTAACGAGACCTGTCGATACGATAAAAAATTCAGGACGAATTGAATAATTCGTCGACACGTACGATAAGCGCTCCCTTATACAGCTCTAGCTCCATTTGTTGTTTATAGCTCGTAAGCTCCGATTAAACGAGCAAAAAGCTTCGAGCGCTCGGCTTTCGCCTCCTTCGCGTAATAACGTATCAACTTTGTATTTTTAATTACTTTTCTTTACAACGTGCAATAAACGATTTTATTTTATACGCGAAAAATGCGAAATACCTCTCTTTTATGCGCGTTCAAAGAAAAGAATGCGCTTATTGCGAGCACTCGCAGTGCAGTCCCGAAGACAAAAAGAAAAAGATCGCAAAATCGCAGTTCTAGGTGCATGTAAGTACACGTAGACGATTATGAAAATCGATCGCATACCATAAGTCTACGGCAGTAGTCGATGAAAGAGAGCTTGCAAGCTCTCTCTCTCTCTCTCGTTCGCTCGCTCTCCGATACGTGAGCTGCTCAAAGCACGTATAGCGAGCCACGTATACGTGTATACATGTATAATACACGCGCGCTTCGTGTATGCATGCGAGTATCGTGATTAACATCGGTACGGATCGTTGATCATTTCGCCTAAAAGACGCGGATGATGATGAGAAGTTGAGGCGTGTGTGTGTATTATACGTGTCGTGTTGTATATACCAACGTACATATATACGTGGGCAAAATACACTATACATCTCATCACGCTCCAATTTGCGAGCTCTGCTGCTGTCGCACACACATATTATACACGTCGCAAATACAGATGGGTTATTTTCGTTCGAGTTCTCACTCTTTGCACGCGTATATAGCAGCAGCGGAGCATGAAAAAATTGTCGTCGCCGCCTGTCCGATTGCTAATAAATAATTCAGACTCCGCCGACTAGACCTTCCTTTTGTCTATATCTCCTCGTCGGACTGCCGTGTGCGTATGTATGTATAAATGTGTGTGAGTATACGCGTCGAGCTCCGCCGTTCGTGTATACGTGCATACTTGCATATTATAAAGAAAAGTGGAACGCTATATCGGCTCGTTTTTCATTCTATACGTGTTTACGCATACATAAGCCTTGTATACAAAATACTCGACTATGTATCAATCGATACATTATCGCTGTTTTAAAAGCTTACCCGAGGGTTAAAAAAAGTCTGCGAGTGGAATGAACGTGGCAACGGTCAGACGCTCTATCCTGACATGCACTCGTATGCATAACGTAAATATCGTAGCTAACGATAAAGAAAATACTCAACTCCGCAATCCAGAGATTAATACCTAAAAGTAAAAAGATATAGCGAGTATAATCCCCCGAGGTGAAAATTACGAAGGCAGAGAAGAAAGAATGAAGGAGAAAGAGAGAGGGAGGGAGAGAGACACTCGTATTTTCTTTTGTTCATGCCTCTGCGATTAACTTTTATTGCACTTTTTTGAATGCCGTAAAAAGATCCACGAATTACAAACCGAAAATAACTGCTCGGGCAGCTCTTTATTTTACCTATGAATATCATATTGCCTATAAAGCACGCTGTAACGTTTCGCGGTAGACATCGTTCAGCTGTTGCGCTTTTGTGTGAAGGTATGCGTGTATGTGAGCTTGCAGGCGTGTATGTGCATGTGTATTCGCGCGGTGTACACAGCACAGTATTGCAGATATATCGCGTACGTACAACAGCGCGCGTTATAATACAAAGACTCAAGAGCGTTGGTAATTTGCGCCGGAGCGATCGCTGCTCCGCTATACGCCTTAATTGCTCGATCAATTAAGCACGACGCCAATCGGGAATGGATTCCTCGGGGGCTTTGTATCATACCAAAATAAAAAAAAACGGAAAAACAACTCGAGCAATAGAGTACGAGACTAAGCCGATGATTTATGATTTCTCGAGCTTTTTTCCCACCTAAAGCTCTTTTGAATCGATATTATTGGAGTGAGCTCTCGTATTATGATTATCGTATCTGCGGCTATCAATTTTTTCCCCCCGAGCGAATGAAGATTTTATCCCATTTTAAAAATCGCCCACATAAACACGCGCGCCCCTATACCTATGTATATAATCCACGTATGCGTACATGGCCAAATACATTATATATACAATGTAGAGCCATGCACTTATGTATTTGTGTGTGTGCGTGTGTGTGTGCGTCTGTCGATGTGATTTATGAAGGAAAACAAATGAACATTGTTGGCTGCCGGCCAAGACTTGGAAAGCTTATAGCTAGAGCTGCTCGGCTGCTGCTCCAAAAAGGTGATCGAGATTGCAATCACGTGACTGGAATATCTTTGCACGCGGATCGTATACTATACGCTAGCAGAACGAAAAACTGTGTAAAAACAATTTTTCGAAGCTTCGATTTTCATGTTAGCAACCTGCTTTGTATGGGGAACATCGTGCAAAATTCAAATTTCCACGGGTATTCCTGTCACAACAACGATCATTCATTTAGTCGCTGTAAGGCGATCCTCTCCAGTTTATTTTTTAGCAAGAAACTGAAAATGTTTAACAAGTGAAAGAACATCTAATCTCAGCTGATTTAAATCAGATGAATGAGAAAACCTGTCATTTTAATAAAAATAAATTTGACTGCCAGACAAATTACCGCTAGATTGCAAATTTATAGAATTTCACAAAAATTTAAAGACAATTTTAAAGTTGACTTTTTCTTATAATTTTTCAAACAGCCCGATTTTTCAGTCATTTAATTTTTTCTGAATAATACATTCCCTAATGGATTCAACTTGAAATTTCTTACAATTTTAACTATGACTGATTTTTGCGTTCAAATTACTCACTTTATAACTTGGCACTTATCCATTCATGTCGAAATATATAAGTAACTAAAAAATTTTAAATCAATCAAAGAGCATATGTGAATTTCTCGGAAATTTTTCATGAATCTACTAAAAAAAATAATTCTTTCTTTAAGTTCTGTAAATTTATAATAGAAACGTCATAAATTGATTCTTCTAGCACGATGTAGAGCGAGTCAATGCTTTAAAAAAATTGCAATGAATTCAATGAAAATTTTACAATAAAAATAATACGGCTTAACTTTGAAGAGATCATATTAAATTAATATTGCACCGCATATTTATTTTCGATAGCGAGTATTGAAATTTTAGTCAATGGAAATAAAATAAAATCAATGGAATTCGAGATAAAACCGATATAGTTTGTGGATTATATAAAATATTATTTACATTATTTTCAATAGCGAAATAAATATCTAAGATGATTATAAAATTCAAACAATCGATAACATTACACCGCATATTTATTTTCGATAGTATTGAGATTTTGGTCTGTAAAAATAAAATCAAATCTCTGGAATCCGAGATAAAAGCGATATAGTTTATGAATTATATATAATATTGCCTACATTGTTTTCGATAACGAAGTTCGCAACAGATCACTGAGATATTTGTAAAATCTAAACAATAAATCGTTTCATTTTTAATTGTTTTAAAAATATAACGATTAATAAGTAATCTTATATAAAAAAAAATCTAATCAAATTTTTATAAACGTTACTTATTTAAATGGATAAGTATATGAATTATACACACGCTGAAATAAGGTGAATATAGACTACTTTCAAAATGTTTATTTAAATTGCTTATCCAGACAAGTAGAATTTATTGTACAATGGTCCAAGTATTCTTATCATTCACATTATTAGAATTTTTTTTAGTTGCGATTAACCGTAATAAACTGGAAGCACAGAGAAAAAAAACATATAAAAGTCGTAAAGGCAACTTCTTTGGATTAACCAATAACAAATATCTATCAAATTTTCTAAGGAAAAACTTTTATAGTGCCTTTAGATCGCTTATCCGTTTTCTTAATCGTATTATTGGATTACGTGAATAATTCAATTAACTACAGCTAAAGTTTCATGTCAGTACATAAAATATGTCTCCTGACAATTCACATAAACTGACTTTAGCCATTGGCTAGATTTAGCGACTAATACATCACGTACGGCTCCAGTATTATTAAGCAAAATAAATAAGTAAACAAACGACTGCAAGTCTCTAGCGTATCCACTCACTTTTATTAGCTTACGGAAGTACCCTGACTTAATAAAGCTTGTTTTTACCGGCAACTTTAGTTGTATCTGCAGTTGTTTCTTCGGCTCAAGTTTAAATCACCTGCTTCCTCCCCTATCACTGTATGCGCTCGCCTAACATCATCAGCGGAAAAATCAAGACTAGTGACACCTGCACAAGCTTGCTAGAACTATAATTTGAGCTTGAAATAGACGAGTACCCTCCGAGCTGTGCCTATCGCTTATGTTTCCGGCGAGACATTTATCTACTTGTACATATTCTATGCGCATTAAGTATGAGGATTACTTCGAAACTATAATATCAAATTCGATAATTTTGAACGTGAATATATTCTTGAACTTTAGTATCCGCGGGAAACTGTACCCTTACTATCACTTTACCAATCAATATATGCAATCTCGGTGTAGCGTAGAAAATTTAATCGAGTACTGTTCATAGATTTAATGCACATTATTTTTTGAATTCCCTCTAAATAAACATTTATCAAAAAGCTTATTTTATTCATTTTTAAGCTACCAGATTAAACTCAAGCATTAGCTTGGATAAAATTTGCTATGTATGAAATTCTATAAGAATAGTGCACATGCGAATACTAAAAAAGCTCTATACCCTTGAATTATGACGCTGATTTTGTACTGTAGAAAAAAAAAATTAACAAAGGAAGAAGTCGTTTTTTTCTCACGATAACTATCATTTTGTCAGGAAAATAAGTCTGAAAAAACGACTGGAAAACGTACATGTGTGCGCGTACATAGTGCTGACGAGTAATTTTATGCGATACTATATATCTTCCGGACCACTAAGTAATTGTCGATGAAAAAAAAGGAAATAAAAAAGAGCTTGGTTTTCAGATTGCTGCACACACATACATACCCACACACATTCGCAAAGCTAGTTAAAATCGCAAGGCATTGTCCTTAGAGCGAGACAGAATAAAAGCTCATAGAATAAATCTCACGGCAAACAGCAGCCGCGAAAGCTTACTTTATCTCTCTGTCCCTCTCGAGCGAGCTCTTTTAGTGCCACACATCGGGCATACGCACACAAGATTTTTTCTCGCTCCCTCTGAAGCAAATTTTTTTTTTTTAACGGAGATGCATTGCTGTGTTTGAATACTCGAGCAAACGTATAGCCTTCACCTACATATGACTTCATAATGTTTCCTAGTCCACGTTTGTCTGCGCCCGTGACTTCTATATATTTGTATGCGGGTGACATATAGTGTTGATATTTATATGATTTACTTTGATAAAAAACTGAAGAGTTTTACTGTTGTTGTCTTACGACTATTAATTTATTTTTATTACTTTTGTTACAGTTACCGAAAAAGAAATTCGTCAGTGGTAAGTTATCATTTTGTGAATTGCCCTTTTTTTATTTATACTACAATTACAACTGCGTACTAGGCACAATTAATTAAAATATTCTTCCCTATCTTTGAAAGTATTAATTGACACGATCTCACATATTAAAACCATTTCTGAAACTCTCTTCATAAGGGTCAAGGTTAATCGTTGAAATTTTAATGGACTTTGAAAAAAACCTTGTCATTATATTAAACTTATAAATTTTATCTTCAAACCCGGATTTAATTGAAAATTGGGTAAAGTTTTTTTGTCGGTGTAATTTTTTTTTAATGTTTTATTTTTATTAAAAATTCTTCAACGCTTTTAATCTCTTATCAAGTGAATTTGTATGAGATTTAGGTGCATTGAAAGTTACTGCTAGTAATTTAAGCACGGATGAATGTAAAGGATATAATCTATGTTCCACAGGCACAAAGGTTTCTTGAAAGACTGCCCGGATGGATTACTCACGGAGCAGGTAAACGAAAAATAATAAAAAACCCTACCCTGAGGTAACGACCAGAATATTAATTTAATTAATATGTATTATACAGGGATTCATTAAAATTTACAAGCAATTCTTTCCTAATGGTGATCCCTCGAAATTTGCTTCTCTAGTGTTTCGAGTTTTTGATGAAAACAACGTGAGTATTTGTTATTCTCATTACGAATTATGTTTCATTTTCATCTGAAATAAAAATCATTATTTAAACATAATATAAAATTATATTAGACCAAAATTTATGTAATTATTTTAATATTGTTATGTCTCGTAACATTTTGGTACATTTATCGCTCTTTTGACATCTATGTGTTCAATTACAATGAAAACTTTTTTATGATCAGGATGGTACAATCGAGTTTGAAGAATTTATCAGGGCATTGTCAGTGACGTCAAGGGGAAATCTCGATGAAAAGTTGCATTGTAAGATTTCTATAAAATGCTATGTGGGCAAGTTCCATTGTCAGTGATTACTTTTAATGATGCTCTTACAATTTTAGGGGCATTCCGGCTTTACGATGTCGACAACGACGGATTCATCACGAGAGATGAAATGTACAATATCGTCGATGCCATATATCAAATGGTCGTACGTATTTGATTGTGAATTTTAAATTACTATTGAATATTGTAATCGATTGATTTGTCAAAATGTTGTTTCAGGGTCAAGCTCCGCACGCCGAAGATGAAAATACGCCTCAAAAAAGAGTTGACAAAATCTTCGATCAAATGGACAAGAATCACGATGATAAGTTAACTCTGGAGGAGTTTCGAGAGGGAAGCAAAGCCGATCCTCGTATAGTTCAAGCTCTATCATTAGGTGGTCCACCAGTGTCATCAAATCAGGAAGCTTAAACTCTCCGTGTATATTAATATCCGTAGTCCAGTCAAAGTGGATTTTTTGATTTTTACAAAAGTCTAGCATTTTTGAGTAATTTGACTGGCCTACAATACTTTAAACTCCTTATAATCTCGCTCTCTTTATTAACGTTTCGGAAAACTGCAGCTTGGCTCAGTCTTCTTATGTACGTGTACGTACACACATATCGATTGAAGTGCATCAGGGACAATGGGGAGGGGGGTAGTACACGATGCTCGCGAAACATAAAACCGTAGCTCCTTCTTTCGAATGAGCCTCTGTCCACCATATGAAAATCATTACATAATTCGAGATTTTTTTTTCGTTCTCGTTCCGATCGTGACGTTAAATAAGATCATTATTTTTTCTGGTAAAAAATATTTGACATTGCTCTTACAATCATATTCTTGAATAATGAAAAAAAGTTCACCACATCAAATTTAAAATGAGCCACCAGAAAAGCCCTTATTTATCTTCATATATTATACTATATTCTACGGAGCTGGCAAGAGGAGCGCCGAGTTGTGCATAATATATGTATATAATACTTACACACACCCCACAGAACAGTCGTATATGCTTGCCCCATTTTGAGATAATGCAAAAATTTCATAGTCTCGCTGTACGCGTACTTTTTAATTTAAACTTTTGTTACACTCCAGCTCGAGCGAGAATTTTTTACGATTATGTCAATGCGGTGTATGTGATATTATAAAAATTCGCTACTCAACCTTCGTACATTCCTTTATTATGTATATTAACAAAAAAGCGATGGACAAGCTGACATTTTAATACCCAACGCTGAAGCAAAAAGAGAAAAAAAAATTAAAAATTTTCCGTCCACTCACTCGTTCATTCTCTAATCCTTTGAAAATATTCGGCAAATACACTTTGCGAATTGCTGATCCATTTTCTGTACTCACTGTTGTTAAATATCCAAATCAATCATGCGATATCATTAACGGGTTACGGTTGGCGCTATATATCTGCGATATTATACGAGTGTTTATAAATGTCCCGTGATGAATCGGACAGATAACTCACTATTCGCCTAATTTAATCGTAAATATGACATATTTATATTTATACCATAATGTTCCATATTGTAATCCGATCTAAATCAGTAAAAATGTACGAACCGTTGCAATCATTATCGGTCAATTTCAAATATATAGCGCGAAAACGTATACGATAAAAGCTCAATCTATCTCATAGCAATAAAAAATTTAAAAATAAAAATAATCAAGGTGTTTCGGAAAAGGCACGCCTTCGTAATTTTCGATGTTTGACTTCCATGTAGTGATTAATAATACTCTTATTTAATTTAACAGGTATGCGTTTACTAAGAGGCTTGAAAAATTTGAAGCTGTCAAAGATTATGCTACCCACCTATATTTTATTGTGTACACACGTTTTTATAAACAAAATTTTAATGGGCTTGAAACGTAAATAAAGTGCACATCGTTGGTTTTTGAAGTATTATGCCTAGAATGCTCGCGAAAAAATGATTATCGTCATTTGAGGTGTGATACCTTTTTTAAAATCTAATTCATAAAAATACTCAAACTTTTCAATCGCTTAACTAATAAAAACATTACAGCAGCTTGCAAATTTGTGCAACCTAAAAATTAATGGAAAAACTTTTTCTTCTTACTATTTTTGGTGCATAACTAAAACATGGATTGACTAAAATCTCACTAAAAATTTCCAAAAAAATGTTTTGAAAATTGCCGATACATGAGCTTTCAATAAAAAAAAGTAAGTTTCGAAAAAATTTATATTTTTAACGCACGTTGTTAAAGCTTTTAACTGGTAATGAACATGAAATATATTTACATTTTTTCACCAGTTTGCATCACCCTTAGAAATAAAAAATAATAGAAATAAAAATAACAATAATAAGATAAAAATTAGATTTAACAGTTGTATACACACTGTTGAATTTTAAAGCTGAAGTAATAAATGAAAAATCTACGTTCACGAATGAATAAAAAATGATGATATTGTAACGATATAAACTTCACGGTCATTAATTTATGAACTTTCTGTGATAATTATCAACAATCAATAAATAATCGCGACTTATTATATGTAATAGTTATTTAAGTATTAAGCGAGACGAACGAAAACTCGGAAGCTACGTTATATACATCTATGAATAAATATACATGATATTATTAAAAGTTTGTAATATTATTAATGCTGTGTGCGCAGCAAGTGAAAAGGAACGTTTTTAGCCAAATGCAAGTTCTTTATAAACGGCTGTACATATGTGATGGGCTTAATTAAGTCAACCATAAGGAGCAAAATATTTAAATCCAATTGAATTGGGAAGTATACGATACCGCAACGCTTCGGGCAGTATTCAATAAGAGCGTTCCATAAGAATTAGAGGAGAAAGGTAAAATCAGCCATGCTCTATTCCTCAAATTCTTATGTAAATGAACATTGAATGCATAGAGGTATTCCGGTACGGTATACTCCCCAATACTTGATATTTTAAAATTTATCAAATTTGAAGATTATTTAAGTTATAGATCCTTACATCACTTCTTTTGAATTTTATCGAGAATTAAAAATAGTCCGTGATCTTTGTAATTCTCTTCACATTTTTTAAACAATTATATGAAAATAAAAATTGTTAAAATGATCATTTAAATGTTCACAAATTATGATAACAAAATTAATAAAAAAATGAGCTCCCTGATATTGTAGATCAAAATTTTAAAAACTTAATTTAAAATTTCTGTAAATGGTTGGTGGATTATAAGATATTGATTTGTAGAACAAATTAAATTAATTATGCAACATCTTATTGATTTTGTCATCAATGAAATGGAAAATACTGTTGAGCTGAGATTATGGATTCATCATCTTGAGTCTGCTAATACTCAGAGAATACGTATTTTACAATCGGATTACACAAGTAAATTTAAAATCGTTAAGCTGAAAGATAAGGTTAATTTTCTGTTTACAATTTGTATCATCCTGAAAATTAATTTTTATATTTATTTAAATTAGCCGGAAGGTCATTTAACTTGAATAATCTCGAAAGATTCTATGCACCTTTGAAATAGTATTTAGTCAAGTTTTACTTTTCCATTTGTAGTGGTTGACACATTTAAGCCTTAAAGCATATTAATGGAACGTTCAAAGTTCCTATAAAATAAAAAAAAAACATTTTTAAGATACATCAGCTTTGTTGCAGCGCGTACAATTTTCTATCGATATTTCAATGAGTCAAGCATGCACTATTGGAATACAATTGCCACATTTTAATAATGTTAAATTTGAAAAAAAAATTGCTCTCCGGATGCATCCGACACACGAGCATGCAGAAAAAGAGCGGGGGTGCTTGAACGCCGCAGTCAAAAAATATATTTACATTTTTTAAATGATTGTTAATTAGATAATAAAATTTTAATGCAAGATTCTATTATGCAAGTGCACCTACACTTACTCGTCAAGTGGCAATAAATCAGAAAAAAATCATATGAGTTGATACTATATGCGATGTCACGATGACGAAGTATGCGCTACGTGGCAATATCGAATGTACTGTTCGATTTCATACGATCACAATGATTACGTGAATGAAAAAATTATACAATTTTAATCTGGAATATAAAGCTGTGTCTTTATAGATGATAATCGTACCTTATTATTATAAATAAAAATTACGTAAAAAAACATAATTGCTAGTTTATTAAATCGATTTTATTGTTGATTGTGCTCTGCGCCTTAAATAAAACAATTATAAACTACACGATATTAGGCTCATGTACGCATATGTACTTAAACGCAAAAGTTCGTAATGATATTACAATTATGCCATTTTTTAACGTCAGTGTTCAATGCCCGAGCTGACATAACGATAAACATACATTACGTACTATATGAACATTAAGAAAAACATTGCTACCGCAAAATAAGTATTATAATGATATATATATTATACACATTGTTTGATGACGCCGAAACAAAATTCATCGCGTTATTGCACCGCGTTGATCGTTTTCACAAAAAATGAGCATTATATTATTGATGAAAAAAGGCTAAAAACCTAATATTGAACGCATTGTTATTTTATATCGACCCATACATGTTTTTTAAAAAGCAAAACCCTGTTATTATATTGTACGAAATAATTATACATCATCGTATGATAAAAAATATATAGAATATGAATGAAAAATACAAGACTTTTAGCTATAAATGTATACTTATACAGCATAAATCGTTACAATTATAAATATAAATATTTTAAAACATCAATGAAGCATTTTTTTAATAAGTTTTAATTTTTTGTTCTCATTTGATACTTTTAGTTCCGATAAGATGTATGTAATAAAAATTTTTAATTATTTTGAAAAACAAATAAAAATAAATGAAGTCTTTAATTATTCTTTAATCCAGGTCAGTAAGTATACAACAAGAGTGATTGAGTGAAAGATCCAGAGCAAATTCTCAACTTGGGTTTTAATTTCTTAACGATTTAAAATAAATAGCCCGTACACGATTAGTAAGAATGAATGAACAATACATGAATGACAAGACGCAATTTTCTTAAATTCCATCGTTATCATTCACTGCACATGTTGGATGACTCAAGAGTTATTGGACCATCTTTATCATAGGTGAACAGGCAGTAAGCCAGAGTTAATGTTTTAAAGCAGTTCTTTCCACTTTTGAAAAATTCGAGTAATACAAAAGAATATGCTAGTCATCTCGCGTGTTCCTTCTTGATTCAATAAGTGTATATTATCTAAGTCAATTATGTCACGTAATTATACCATTGATAGTTGCGAAGATAAATGATGAACATTTCCACTTCTCTTTCGCTTGTCAGTCCAGCACTGGCAACTGATGTACGTATACAATAACAAGATAATTTTCCAAATAGAAGGAGTTTGAAGTTTCTAGCGTGAACACATAGAAGTGTAGCATTTGAAAACAGTGGTGAAAAATGGGATCCAAGCAAGAAATTAAGCAGCCGCTGAATTTCGTAATCGATAATAATGTGCTCAAGGGTGCAGTGAAAAATATTAACGTACAAACCAAGACTATCGGGAAATCTTTGCTGAAAATATTCAGCGATAATCCCAATCATGTTGGACAGGTATGTAGATAATCATTTGTTTTTACCAATGCCCGAGTCAGTGGAGAAGAAACAAAGTTATTTTTTTACACAGATCGAGGCAGAAACTGGAAAACAAACGAGATACTCTGAGATGCGGGAAAATAGCATCCGATGCGCCCGGTGGTTGCAAAAACAGGGCATCGACCATGAGGACGTTGTGACCATTTGCACACCAAACCAATTGGACGCTTACATTCCGTGCATAGCCACTTTTTTGGTCGGAGCGGTATATAATCCCTGGCATCACGAAACTACATTACGTAAGTTTGGTTTCATGATCGCATGTAACTTTCATCAATTTGATGAACAAAAAGTCAACTTCTTACATACTCTAATAAAAAATAGAATTAAGCTTGGCTTGAAACTCTTCCTGCTCTAAGATTAAAAATTAATTTTTTGGAAATGAATTATTTTATCTAATAATTATAATTAGCAATATTTTTCAAGTTTATTGATGAAAAAAAGCTTTGAACTTCCTAATATTAATTTAGAAAATTTTGTAAATTGCCAATACTCTGTTATTCTATTAATTTATTATAATCACAACGCCGAAAATATATAGTATTTATTTTGTTTTCAGCAATGGCCAGGCATCTTATAAATTTGACGAGACCAAAGTTTATCTTTGCTTGTGAAAATTCAATCAAAATATTGAAAGAAGCTGCGATCCTTGAACGCTTACACGATGTTCACTTCGTTGTTTTTGGCAAATATCTGAATTTCGTGTCTCTTCGCGATATAATGCGCCTACAAAGTAACAAAGAGGTCCTCGAGTTTGAACCTCGGCTCATTGAGAATCCAGATACGCCGGCAATGATTTTATTTTCTTCGGGAACGACAGGAATGCCCAAAGGAGTAACGCATTCGTATCAAACGCTCTTCACTAATTTGGAAAATTTCAAATTGTTGTCTATCAAGAATTGCATTTCGCTGTGGTACTCGTCGCTTTACTGGATAAGCGGCACTTTGTGCATGCTTCAAACCATTTTGGCCTGTGCGACTCGTGTTGTTCATGCCAATTTCGATCCCGAAGAAACGTGCAAAGTTATTGAAAAGTATAATGTCAATTGGTTTTTCATTCCACCGAGTTTGATTACTTACTGGTGCAAATCTAATGTTCTGTCCAAGTATAAAATGCAGTCACTGAAATCCCTTATGACAGGTGGCGCAAAATTGAGCAAAGAAATTATTGTATCGTTGAAACGAGATCTTCAGGCTCACGTACAATTCAGTCAGGGATATGGTAATACATCAGAACAGATTTTTTTTCATCCCCCGGTCGTTTATAACAAAAAATTATTTATTTTCATGATTTTACAGGCATGACAGAAATTGGTGGAATCGCATCGATTCAATCACAAAATTGCCAAAGTATCGAATCAGTCGGCTTCGTAGCTCCAAATATGCAAATAAAAATTATTGACATCGATACCGCGGAGATATTGGGCCCTAATCAACAAGGTGAATTATGCATAAAAACTCCAACGGTGATGATCGGATATTATAAAAATGCAGCAGCAACTAAAGAAGCCATCGATGAACAAGGTATGTGTATTTGTTTGGTGTATATAGCTAGTTTTCTTATACCCTCTAGTTTCTGGGTACTTTGAATAAAACCCCACGTTTTAAAACTAAAGTCTACCAGGAGTAAAGGCATTAAGGTTACATTTTTGTAAGGGTAATTTTTAATAAAATTAAAAAAAACATCTTAAGGAGAGGCTCTCATCTAGCGCCTCAAAAATGACGTGTTTTTGGTGATTTTTTTTTCGTGGAAGGAAGTGAATAATACAGTCAAGTTTTTTGGTACTTATAAAGTATGTATTCAACTATATTTACAAATTTTTTCAGACCAAAATATCGAATTATGTATCGAATGTAGTATCCCCTAGCAGCGTTTCATGGAAGTCGTGTTAAAAAAAAATACCTCCACGGGCGGCAAGCTAGCGCCTTCAGTTTTTGCCCGAAACCAAAAATTCGAAGTTCTTCTTAAACTAGATGACAATTGCTGGAAGATGAACCTAAATAATTGCAAAAAAATTAAAAATTCCTAAAATGGCGGACTTCGGAAAAAAAATTTTTTTTGGCCCTTTTTTGGCTTTTTTAAGGGCTCTAAAAAATAATAAAAATGAAAAAATTTAAAAATTTTTAGGTTTAAGATCCAGACAATTTAAGACGATGCCTAGGCCACAATTTTACCGAACGAGCACAAAAAATGTATATTTTCGTAATTTTTTTTCCAGGCTGATTTTCGGAAAACGGTCTAGTAAAAAAGTTATTTAAAATTACATTTTCAGAGTTCGGTCGGTAAAAAATGAGGCTTCGGCATCACCTTAATTAGCTTTAAAATAAAATAAAAAGTGTATCTTTAAGTGCAGTACTTTTTGAGATATCTTGCCGCCCGATTCAGAAAACATGGTTTCGAGAAAAACGCGTTTAAAGTTTTAGAAAGCGAATTTACATACATACATCGTTCGCTCGTAAAAAGACAGCTCCAGGTTTTGCCTATAACTTTTTAACCAAATCGATTTTGGTGAAAAGGGTTTCGGGGGTGTATTCTACGTGACATTTGCTAACTAAGTAAGCAAAAAAAAAAAGAATCGATTTTTTGATTAAGTCTCATGAGAGCCTCCCCTTAATAAAACTTAATGACATTTTTCATGCCAGCAGAAAAGAAGTTTTTGGCTATTTTATTTCACAGACTATCGGTATATTACAAACTCGTCCGTATACTGTGCAAGAGTATGCTTACTTATGAAGTTTATCGGATTCGAACTATAATAGCAAAATAATAAACTTCTATCGTTAGATGCATGTTATACTTTGCATCGGGTGAGTTGTATTATTCCTGCTTGCAGAGCTTTTTTATCGATGATCAAAGTTGTTTAATTTTTCGCTTGAATATGGAAATCCGTTAAAATATCAACGTGTGAAATTTAAAAATAATTCTTGCTTCAAGATCCGGAGCTTTTATTCGCATATTTTATCGCCAGTACTTCGGAAAAACTTCAACTTAACAGTAATATTTAAAAAAAGCGAATTAAAAATGAAATCGTCTTAATGTTTGAGTTTAGGTACGAAAGGTGAGAGAAAGGTTTTTGACATTTACAACAAAATAAATAGTAGTTTGAAATATTTTATTATTGGTTTTCTCAGATTGTTTGCTTCATCAAGTAAATTTTGAGTATATTCGAGTATCCAAATGATTCGCAACAAAGAATACACTATAAGGATTTGATCCGTTTATGTACAGTTAAAAAGTGCCTTTTGAAGTTACTTTTTTGTCCAAATGATTAGTGACAAATCTGACATCCAAAGGGTTTGTTACGATCATGTACTGTCATTTTGTGTCTTTCAAGGGTACTTTTTTCTCTAAATGATTTGTAACAGATATCACATTCGAAGGGTTTCTTACGATCATGTACTGCATTGGTATGACGTTTCAGGTAGCTTTGGTAATCAAATGATTTGTGACAAATATCACACTCATGTAGTTTGCTACGATTGTGTACTGAAAAATCAATGAATATTTTATCATTTATGTGATTAGTCTCATTTTCATTTTCTATTTTCACAATAGATGGATAACTTTGATGCTCAGTTTTACAGATAATTGTTGATAAAGAGTTCAGTTCATATTTGACATTTTTGCACTCAAAATCTATGAATGTTTTATTATGTAAATCTTTTTGAAATGCTAGGGCATCATTCATATGATTTTTCTAAAATAAAAATTGATTCATAATTTTTAATAGTAGAAAATTAGAAAAAAATGTTAACCACTTACTGATGATTTATAAAACTTGAATGTTGCAACGTTTTTTGCTTCACATGAGTCTACAGAATCAAAAATATTATTGTCATCTGCATCTGGTCCAGTATCTTTCGATTCTTCCTTTACCCTGAAGAAAAATCAGAGTGATGAAGTAATCGCTTCAAAAATATCATCATTTATATAAAAAAATTATACCTAATTGTATCTACTCTACTTTCCATCACTCTTTATTATATCTACTCACAATGAATTTCCACAAAATACGTAGAAAAAATATTCGAGGTTATACTACCTTGTGTAGCCAACACTGAACCCAAAATTCGCCCATTTGTAAACACGTGTAAATTGGTCAAGTGACCCCGCAATTGTGATAGCTACTTGGTGATACTTCCCCCTCTACCGTAGACTAGTCATGTGCAGTAATGTACTGCGATATACCTATACATTCATAAAGACACTTGCATGCCATTCAAGGGAGCTTACCCGTCTTAATTGAAATGCTTTTTCCATGGGTCATTTTTAATAGAATTAAAAAGCACATGTTAATGAAAATTTTCACGACTTTGAACAACATGAAAATGGTTTTTTAACAATGTTGAAACAATGTGATATCTGCTAAAAATTTTTGAAAAAAGAAATACGACGTTCATGATTCAAAGAAGAGTATTATAGTTCTAATATTTCAAGGCAATAATCTGCACATAGTACTGATTAAAGGAAATTCGAATGAAAAAATGTAACGAAATTGCGGTTTTTTTTCTAAAATTGTTTGTAACTCCAAAAGTATTAAGACGACTATTTTCATTAAATCATGATCATGAGCAACTGTAAGAATGTTGAATTTGAAAAAATTATATTTTTTTTAAGTTTAAACGTCTGAGATCCCCCTTAACGTCCGAAAAAACTCATATTTATTTTTTGTGTTATAAATGCAATTTTTTAAGAAATAAAAATGTTCTAATGAATAAGTGTAAGCCATTAAAGTCAAAAGTATCTCAAATATCCAAAAACTAAATGGCTTATACTATAACTATAAGGTACTTTATGCTAATATTCAAGTTTTTTGCAGGTTGGATACATACAGGTGACAAAGCTTATTTTTCCAATATAGGAGAAATATTTATTGTTGACCGATTAAAAGAAGTAATGAAGTTCCGAGGACACCATGTGTCTCCTTCTGAAATCGAACAAGTATTAAATGCTCACGACGGTGTTATTGAAGCGGCCGTAGTTCCAGTGCCACATGAATTGGACTTGGAAAGACCAATGGCTTTTGTCAAGAAAGTTCCTGGATCAAAAGTAAAATCAGAATCATATTAAAAAATTTATATACTTATTAACACAAAAACTAATTTAATTTTTTTGTTTCTAAGGTCACTGAAGAGGAGCTCATTCAATTAAGCTCTACTTTAGGTGAAACAAAAAAATTATGGGGAGGTGTTGTATTCGTTGATGAATTACCTTATACGGCCTCAGGAAAATTGAGCCGGAAAGATCTTAAAGAAATGGCGAAACGATGCATTGTCAATTAAGTTTTCAGTATGCAATTTATTTAATAGTTTAATTTACATCAATATGTACATTTATCATCTCTAGTCATTGCATAACGAAATTCGAAGTACCGAAATTAATTTTATAATTTATTAAAATTGAATTTCAATCTCATTAGATGTTGTCCAATTAAGATACATTCAAATTTTGACTAGTTTATTTATATAAATTTCTTAAATAAAGACATTAGCCTATATGCTTAAACAATAAACTTTCTATAATTAATTTTACGTCATGTACAACATTCCTTCATTAATTAGCTATCGTGACTCTGGCTTCTTTGAACATAGCCAGGAGAGAATCCAAAATTTCTTCTGCATTCGGGATTATTTGATTTGCTGGTAAGAGGAAACCGTAGTCACCCGTATCTCGAAGTTCATATGTAAAAACGACTGGAACTCTGTACTTTGCCTTAACCCAGTCCATGGATCCACCGCTAGCCACGTCTGAGTTTAAAAAATAATTAAAAAGAGTTTAAGAAATAAGTTAAAGGTAATTTAACGTATTCTTACATATGGTCTCAGCAACATTTCCAGTAACATATTTTGTGCCATATCTTCTGGCAAGAGCCGCAATCGTTTTCTTACCGATGCTCAGCTGAAAATATAAAAAGACATATATTTGATAAATAAAATATTCAAATTTATACTAAATGTATCAAATCAAGAATTCAATATGAATCAGTATGTGCCATCGGGTTTTTGTTGTAATTATTGATAAAATGGTATTGTTTTCGACAGTGGTTGTTAATTTGATATGAATTAGTTTATTGTTTCTAGAATTTATTTCTCGCGTGTTTATAAACAATAAGATTAAGCTTGATTGTCAAATATCAATACTATAGAGAACAAACAAAATTGTCTTCATTTGGAATTCCCAAGTGAATCAATTTTCTTTGTAAACGAAAATAACTTGAATCGTTTAATAAATAATCTATCTGCACATTAATTTAATTGTAAAAATGAAAAAAAAAAATTAACATATTTGAAATAAATTTACTGAAGTTGCATATTTAATATTATTGATTAATATATTTTGGTAACTTTTAAAGTTGTTTTTTACGCAAGATCGGGCTAATAAATTGTTATCTATAAGTTGTTAATTAAAAAAATTGTCTTCAATTACTCACCGATTCATCATAATTATCCAAATGAGCTTTAGTATGGCCGTAAGGGAACAACAGTAGTTGAGAGTAGCTGTGGAACGAAATGTAAGCGTATAGTTTTTTGCCGACAGTATCAATGTACTCGGCCATGCTTCGTGTTTCGATTTCGGAAAAGGCTTTTCTACCGGCAAACGTGTCGGAACAAGGATTGTTGCTGGCACCGCCACCTGTAAGTAAATTTTTTTACTCGGCCGTTCGAGCGTTGGTCAAGATAATTCAATAAGTAGATGAATCTTACTCATCCATTTGTAGCCCCAGTTACGGTTGGCATCCGCACCTCGGCAAAATCCATTTACCGACAGAGTTTTCCGCCACAAGCGATTCTGCGAGTTAAAAAAAAACACGATTAACATTTTTCCGCGAGATACGAGTGTAAAATATAAAGAAACGCGCTGCACTAACTCTATTGTGAGTGTTGACGTAGCCGTCGGGATTGAAGGACGGGAAGATGTGCCACTCGTAGGACTCGGCCAATCGGCGCACTTCCGGCTGTTCGCTCGTGAGGAATTGATTAATGATGTAAGTCACCGTCGCGGGTGATATCCATTCTCTAGCGTGGATGCCGCCTTCAACGAACACCGTCGATCTCTCCGTGCCGTTGGTCTGTCTTCCGAAATTCAAGACGACCCCCTTGATCGGGCGACCTTGATACGTACGACCGCCGTCGACGACCCTCACCTGTCCGGGATACTGCTTGCCGAGGTACTCGAGCCAGGCGTAAATCTCGTCGAGAGTGTGGTATCTCTTCCAGCCGAAGCCGCCTTCGCGAGTCAGCGGCTGCTCGGTGTCGATTAGCCGCTGCACGTTCTCGATGTAAGTGTGGTAGTGCACGTTCGATGACGACATCAGATTGACAAAGTCCGATTGACTCTGCGGACTGACCATTATGTCGACCGCGTGACCTACCTTGTTGGGCGAGCTCCAGTAAGAATACTGCAAGAAATCGTAAAGTTTACACTGCGTTTTACGATCCGGACGACGATGAAACGTGATAAGTATTATGCAGATGAATCGCACGCGCTCAAGGTCCATTATCCGACTCACACACTATAACATTTCCTATCGATTGCTACTAGTAAAGACCGAGGTTTTCCACACTTTTTTTTCTAAAGACAATTATAAACAACGACGGATACTTTAAATTAGTTCTTCAGGAGATGTCAAAGCCAACATAAAAATAAATCCTTTTTTTAACATGTACAATATTTAGCACAGTCGAGTTATTTGACATTTTCGCTATTATTTTTTTTTCAAATTACCATAAGGCTTTCTAAGAGAATATTAAATTATGAATTTCCAGAACTGCTTTTGAAAAGTTTCACTCATACATTCGCTCAAATAATTTTTTAAGAGCATGTAAATTATCGAAAAGACACGCTCACCTGTCCGTTGTAATTTTCTAGGTGTCTCAAAAGTTCCAGTTCGTCTGTGCTCTTTGGTACCACACGAAAAACTTTATAATTTTGAAAACTAACTTTTTCAGCTTTCGCAAAAGCTGCGACAGCGAGAAGCACTAAAACAATCCGCATGATCATCTCTAGAAAATACAAAAACAAAAAATCAAATTTAAACTCTTCAAAATGATAGATATACTTATTTAAAACCAACCGATCAACAAACACTAAGTAGTAGTAGAGAATAAATATAATTACCCTTTGTTATTAGTCGGAGATAAAATTGTGAGTGACTTTGTTGCCGGTGACGCGTATTTATATAAAGAGTCGATCCCCACTTGTTAATTTTGCATCTAGCTAATATAGTCTCCAGTAATTGAACAGTTTCTCATATCGCGTTCCTTAATTTTTCGTCGGATACTAATCAAACCTGCAAAATTTTTTCTCTTATGTTTTTTTTTCTCGCAAAGATTATATTATCAAATCGATTGTATCTGACATTTTTAAAAACTGATGCAATTTCGCTTTTCTAGACACTCATATGAGAATTGAAATTTTGAGTAACGGGATTCTACTATCTTTATTGTTGCACTTATTGTTTATTCAGAAACAGAAAGTAAAAATATATCCATAAATGGATTTTTCCCTGAGATAAACAAGATTTAATAATGTAGGTCAAACCTTCACCTGAAGGATGACTATATCGTGATATGAGCTGCACGTTGTTCTAGTTACTAATTACGTCGATGATACATTTTTTGGCTATTTTACGGATAAAAATGTTATTTACTTCTTTTCTATTAAATTTATAATAAAAATATGAATAGCGAAGTGATTTTTATAATCGTGGAAATGATAAAATTGTTTCTGAATAATGGAATAGGAAATTTCACGATAATTCATTTGGCACGTGCGAGCGGCCTTGTAAACAATGATGTTTTACTCGTGTTTGTAATCAGTAAACATATACGTATGCAGGTGAATATTGCCAAAAGCTCATGACATTGTTAAAGATTTCTTGCGTAAAAATTTATTGAAATGCGGGCTCCACGACGATTCAAGTTCACGCGCAAAGCGCTGGATGAAGAGTAGAAAATTTTTCCATTTTAATTGGCCACGTGAAATTAGAATTCATGTAACTACGCTTCGAGTCGCGACTGTTTGTAAATAAAGATAAAGACTTCTGGCCATTTTTTGTAAAAGTCATCAATTTAAGATAATATTCGGTAATCTAGTGGAATGCGCAAATCCAATTTCACCGAGTGAATTTCGAATTGGGCAACTTCAGGGAAAATTGACAAGTGACAAATTCAACTTCGGTGAAAATGCTCTTCGACTACATGAAATTCCATCTGAATGAGTGCTGCCAAAGCGAATACGTGTTCGTCCACCTGAAAGCGGTTCTTCTTTCCCGGAAGAAGTAATTGATTGACTGTTTGTGCTCGATTAAAGAAATACCTATCATTCTCGTCGCAAAATCTAATCAGCTCGAGACTTACATTTTTATGCATAGATAAAATTGTCTACTGAGAGCACTTATGTTTACATACAACAAAACGTTTGTTGTCAATGATGTTTACAAATATTATTCAAGATACGATTTACACTGTTACGATTAATTTTTTATTTTATTTGCGGAAAAAAGAAATGACACAAAACGGGTTAAGAGGGTTGTCTACCCCTGAGCGTTGAATAGTAGATTACATCACATGGCACGAAAGTTAAATTTCCTGGCGTGCGGGTTATGGCGCCGAGGCGAAGCCGAGGCGTCATAAAGAGCACGCGCGGAAATTCAACTTTTGTGCCCCGTGATGTATACAATTTTTCTGTATCCTCCGCCGAAAGTAAAAAATAATAAATTGATTCTCAATGATATATCAGACGACAAAATGCAACTTAATTCTGCTGTCGCGTAGCGCTATAAACTTTCGAGTCATGCGCTTGCACCGCCCTCTTGCGACCATTATATATTATCATTAATGTGCGTGCGATCTATTTATTTGCACTGTCTGCAAAACGACACCGATATGCTCAGCGACTACGCTGACGAGTAAAAGTTACCATTAATGATAATGAAATAATGAACAGGTGAGCCCGACATTTGCAAAAACGAGGCGAAGCCGAGTTTTTGCTGGTCGGGGCTCACAAAAAATAATACAATCAATAGTATAATAGTATAAACCTAATACACTGATTATTGCTTTCGCAGAACAGTATTAACGCTGCTCTCAGAATCTGGGGTCAACATGCAAACTATCAAAAATATATCTCGAGTGTAAAATGAAGTTTTTTATTATTTTTAATTTTATTGTATTTAATATCAATTCATGTGTAGGGAGCAGTGTATATGTTTAATTTCAATAATTATTCTAGTTTATTCATGTAGGTTATTAATAAAAATGATAAACAATGATTGACTGTTTTTAAAAAAATAAACAAATTCATTGATTTTGTTCATTTTTCATATCATATATGCGTGTATAAATATATAAGAAGGATGCAAGAGTGCGCTGCGAGCGCAGAGCAAAACATGTAAACATTTGAAAGTGGCCGTAAAAGTCGAACTTTCGTGCGTGTTTTTGCGCACGAAAGTCTATACTTTCGGCCATAGGATACAGAAAAAATTGAATACTCGGCTTCGCCTCGGCGCCATAACCCGCACGCCAGGAAATTTAACTTTCGTGCCATGTGATGTAATCTACTATTTTTGAATATTGATTTCTAACAATAAAATGAAGTACATCGTATTTAAACATTCAACATTACTTCATTGTTACACATCGAAAATTAAAAAAAATCGCTCTAATTAAAATACGAAATGATTAATATAAATACTTATAACGATAATAAAAAGTAATAGTTTTTTGGATGAAAAAATCTTAAGTAAAACGGATAGAAAGTTTAGTCTCTATCTTAAGTCGTTAAAAGAAAAATTTTCTCAAATTCATGGCTCACAACTTTAAGAACAATAAAAGCGTACAAATGTATCTTTACTATTTGTTTTATTTGAGAACATGACTGATCGAAACAAAACGCAAACTTATAGCAGTCAAATTATTAGTCATGTACACTTTCTTTGGTATATGTCTGATTATAAACACTCAGTAACAGTCATACAATGCATATTGAATCAAGTATTAATTATATTGTTTAAATATGCGATCAATTTTTTTGCTCAAATTAATTGATTTAAAAAATAAGTTCGATAACATTGATGAATTACAATAAATGTTTTATCATTTAAGGTCGAGTGCCAAAAGTAGCGAAAGTTAAAGGAAAATATTCGACAACATGAGCTAATTTTCTCTGATTTTAATCATATATATAATCAATTTAAAGAACGATTTTTATTATCTGATCATGTATTATCAAATAATTATGAATGATAAAATTGATTTATCTTTACTGACCGGAACTGCTTTCATCAATTAGCCTTAAGATCACATACGAAAAAGAATGTATTTTTGCATCATCATTTTATTTATTTATTTATTTACTTTTTTTTTAATGAGATTGATTCAGAAATTTATGGATTTTGTCGTTGTTAAAACTTTTTTCAAACATCATTTGCCCAAATTTAAGCATTTTAAAGCTGCTGCTATTATGTGTAGATAACTTGTAAAAAATGCGACGTACAATAAAAATATATTTTTCAATTCATCTTTTTTCCTTCAAATTTATATCTGTGGTGGAAAGGCATAACACGACTTAAGTCCATTTTTCGTATTTTCGAGAAAAATGCGTTTTAAGTTGATTGTGTCAGCCTAACTAGACGCGGACGAGTTGAAGTCTGAACTTATGATGTTTTAAGCTACTATGAGGTAGCGTTTGAACTATGTACTTATGAAATTGAAAGGCGCATCATAGCGATGATAGAGATCAGAAAATATGGACTTGAGTCGTTTTGCCTATTCACGGTTTGCCCTTAAGTCCACTTTTGGCGGTCACACTTTTTTCAATAACGATAATTTCACGCAGTTTGTCATCATAACCTCATTTAATGATTTCACATTGATAAAATAGTTCATTTAACGTTATAAGTACTGCCGTCAGATCTCAAATCTTGCAACGAAAAAAGGCCAAACTGAAAATCGCGAAAATTGCCCCTCGCGTATCAAATGTAACAATCGTATAGTGTAATTCACAACATTCGAAGAGTGTGGGGCTATGTATAACATTCTAATATCATTTTCTTTCATTTTAAAATCAAATTAGACTCTTTATAGCATTTTGAAACTCGCGAAGGTGGACTTAAGTCGTTTTGCCTTTCCCCGGTCTTCGCGAAATGGACTTAAATCGTTATGCACGATGCTGCAACTAACGATAGACGCTATATTCGTCTATTCTGACCCTTGTACATTAAAGTAGACACTAAATATAGACGTTTTTCATCATGAAATCGATTTCCAAAAAAATGGACTTAAGTCGTTATGCCTTTCCACCACAGATATGATTCTAAGCCAAACTTTCGACATAATTACAAAGAATAATTTCACTGATGTTTAGACTTAGATCTTCTAATAAACAAGTTTATTTCTATTCTTAAAATTATATATTTTTAAAATTAATTTACACAGATATTACTTGCATTATTAAATTATAATGTTTGAGAAATGTAGTGCTATCCCTTTAACTAAATTAAAGTTTTGAAAGCTAAAGAGAACTTCAAAAACTCTGATTATTTCAAATTTTCAATCAATTATATTTGTGCTTTCCATTTTATTCTAGTAAGTTTAACATGATTTACGCATTAGCTACGAGAAAGCTACATTTATACACAATTTCAAAACTTTATCGACGATATCGAAGATTCCTGCAATTACTTCTCAGTGATAAAAGAGTGAATTGCATTATCATCACTCAATACCTACAATCAATGTTATATGTTAGGTTATGACATGAGTGAACAAGTGGATTTTAAATTATTGTATCTTGCAATTTACACGGTGATTAGATAGTATCAGAGGTGGAACATGTGCTGAAATTGTTCAAGTTAACATACATAATTATGACTTAGAACTGGCATAATCTTCTTACAAAATTTATGTATACGTATTGTGACATCTGCAAATTTTGACAACTTGATGCAGTCGATTGATGAGTAGGCTCCTTCAAATTAGCTTGGCAGAGCAAGATACACGCTAATCTTATCGAGAGTTACAGTGAAAAGTTACATGAATCTGCGGCGACCGTTAAGCAATGATATTAAAACCCACGAAATCTTCAGTCTACAGTCGAAAATTTTAAATTCGGATGAACGATGTCTAATATTATCAATAATATAATCGACAGAATATTTGAAAAATGGTTCAACGTTCAGAAAAAAACTTCGGACGGTGTGCAATCGGCCAAGGATGCTATGTTTCGAGGAGGATTGATCGTTATAGTTGCAATTCTTATAGTTTGGATTTCAATATTTTTGTACACAGCCTTTTACTATGCTTACATGCCAAGTATGACATATGTCAGACCTGTGCACCTTCAATTTAGGTCAGTTGAATTTTGTATTAATTTATAAGTTTTGTTTAAATTTTTCATGGAAATTTATATTATTTAGGGCATGTGATCAAGAAAAGGGCGTGAAAGGAATGTGCAGTTTTCCTTCAGCTTATGTTCACATCACCAACAAACAACAAATATTTATGGTTGGTCAGCCGTACAAAGTAAATTTACAATTAGAAATGCCTGAATCTCCTGCTAACAAAGACCTAGGTATAGTAGCAGTTATAATTTTTAATCTACTGCATTTGTTAAAATTGATATATGAGATAGTACCACCATGATGCTTTTAAAGGTATGTTTATGGTGTGTGCCCAAATGCGTAGTCGAAATGCATACATGGTAGCTCATTCCTGTAGATCAGCTATGTTACATTATCGCAGTGATTTGTTGCATACTCTGAAAACACTTACTTTCTCACCTATGATGATATTTGGATCTGCTGAAGAAAAGCAAAATGTTGTTCTGGAGCTTTTTGGTAACTTTGAAGAAGATCAAGTAATGCATTTTTTTATCACTAAATTAATATCATAATTTAAGTTTGCATAATAACTTTTACTATTGAAATTACAGAGTCATCCAGCAACAGTCTTACATATTGAAATTCAATCACGTCAAATTGAATTTTATTCTGCATCAGTTGTAATAAGAGCACATTTATCAGGCTTGCGATACTTAATGTTTCATTGGCCCATTTTGTCAGCCTTTATTGGCATTAGTACCAATTTGTTTTTCATAGTACTTGTGTGCATTTTATCATACCTACACTTTTCTACTGATGATGAAAATATGGAAGAAACATTCAACTATCTCAAAGCAGAAATCGAAGATGAAAAAGATTCAAAATTTACAGGGGACAGTAAGGAATCTTATTTATCATATAAAATGAATTGTTCTTCAAAGTATCACTGCTTATAATTAAAATATTTTAGCTGGTGCTGATACTTCATCTACTGAAGATGTATCATTATTAGATGATGTATCAAAATTAAAAGCTGAAAAAATTCCATCAGCAATGGAACCATTGGAACCAATTATAAGTAAAACTAGTTATGTAGAAGAAATTTCTAATTTAATAGAAGAATAGCCCTGAAAGACTAGGAAAGATGAATGACTCGAAATTTATTTTTATTTTTGATGCAACTTTTGTGATTATTAAATGCTACAATGAAAACTATTTCATTCCAAAAGTTATAAATGTGATCAACTTAGTGCCTTAAGAGTGGAGAGTTGAAACCAGAATATTGTTACATTTAATTGTTTATTTTATTTTTTTTAGCTTGTTTTTACTTGTAAAGGATGCCAAAGCCAATGTACATAAATGTTAAAGTTTAAGCTCAGTTCTCATAAGTTTAAGCGAATTATATGCAGAAAAATATAGAAATGAATTTGTCTCGTTGTTCATCAGAAACTTGCAGTTATTTAAAAAGAATATTCTGTATAAAATGCATAATACTGAATATAAAAATGATTGTTCTCTTCGTTCTCAAAGTTTTTTGATGATATGAAATTTAGGTCTATAGAAAAGGATTAGATTAAGTTTTGATATTTTTTGTTAATGACTAAATGAATAAATTTATTAACTCTTCTCAAAATGATGAATTGGTCCTTTTAAAAATATTAGTTCTATGAAATTTAAATTTGTTGAAAAAAATGCTATGTAATAATATTATGAACATTCAAATCAGTGATATTATTCGAGCGGTTATGAGTAGTAAATTTTATACGACGTCAAACAATTGAATTTTAAGATCGCGTTAAAACTATTTATGATACAAGTAACTAGTTATTAAAATACGTTCATGCTATGTTACAATTATGATAAGTGTTACAACTTGGCAATAACGCCGATATATTTATGTATTATACGGTGTGGGGAGAATATCTGCAGCGCAATAATCATATCTTCTAATCGGGTGCTGCAGGGCATTCGCGAGCGCTCGAGCGTAGCCAGCGCAGCACATCTCATCATTTACCTCGGCGTGTGACAGTTAACGCTTCATAAATGTTCGCTGATCGATAATGATGAATTGTCCGTTACATATGATTTCCCCCGAGAGAACTTGGACATAGCACATCTTCAATCACGCATTATGCACGGCCTACGAAATTTAGGACTCGGTGGAAGTGAACTAATGTATTGTTGTGCACTGCTTATACTAACAACAAGCTGATATATGCGCGCACTTCGGAGCGACGAATTTACGAGGTAAACTCGGCTATACGCCATTGTTATTTAAATGCACTTTAATAGTGTCAAAGTTAACTGGTCAATTCATGTTTTATGTAATTGCAGCTCTATTTAAATAGGCCGTGTATTTGGAAGTATTCAAAAGTTAGACTAACAAGAGGACTGTCGTTAAAGAGTTTAAACACGATAAAGAGCCGTTAAGAATAGAATATTTATATTTTGATATGCAATGGTGCTTGAAAATTATTTTATATACAGATTTTGTCTGAGCTTATAATTTTATTACATTTTTGTTAAAAAATGTCATTTCATAGATACTTTATGTAATATAGCGTCTGCATGATTCTAAAGGTATTGCAGTTTTTTTAAAAGTATTGATACTGGAAATATGGTTGGTAATAATCGTAACTTAAATTAAGCCGAAGTTTTAATCAAAATTGTAAAAAGTGAATTTGATAGTCGCAAAAGTCACGCCAAGGGAGCTTTTTTCTTTATAAAAAATACGAGAAAAAGCAATTGTTTTTTGCGAAGCTTCGAACGTTGAAAAGAGCGAGTCGAATGAAAATTTAGAGCGACACACAGGCGCGCTCGGCCCAGTGAGAGAGAGAGAGAGAGAGAGAAAGAGAGAACGGGGAGAATAGAAACAAATGTTTAGAGGTGTTTTCTCCTTTGAATCCAGCTCGTTGTCTCTGTTTCTCGTAAATTGAATATTTATATCGTCGATATCTGACATGCGCCGCGTATAAAAGTGAAATATACATATAAGCCGAAACAAGATCGTTATCCCGCGTTGACTCTTGCACAGACGCGTTGCGTAGTAGTACACGTACCACGCGTATGTATGCAGAATATATATCTATTCTCTGTATGCGCGACGAGCTCGCGTATACGCATGTAGTAGTGGTGCATACGCGCGATTCGCCTCCGCGCGCTATACGGCGGGGCGCGTGCATCTATAACACAGGCGCATACACGATAGTCGGGCCACTGCACACGCTGCAACATTTACCCTTACACGCGTAAGCGTCTATATATATACAGGCGACGGTGGCGGCTATATGGCAGCGAGCCGTGTTCACCTGAAATATGCATTTCCAAAATCACTCGCGGGCTATGTGGTTTGGCGTTTGCTGTGTATATAGAGCCGAGTTTTGTTTACACCGCAGCTCGCGCAGCAGAGCAAGAGCGCCATGGTATATGCGCGTGCATTAAGGGGGGTAGGTAGCAGGCAGAGCTTGCACGTACATATAACAAAGGTTTCAACAAAGTCCAAGGTAAAATATTATACGCCCATTTTCTATATGAATAAACCATCGTCGGCGATATAGATGCGCTGCCATTATTTTCGGGCGTTTTAATCCGTTCGGAGGCAGCGGCGGTGCGCAACCTCCGCGCGCGTCCCGACGACACGTAACAAAGTGAACGTTATATGTACAGAGGAACGAGAGCAACATTTTTAACGTTAAATCAGGCGTGAAATAATAATCGACGAGGCAGCCGCTTATATAATATGATAAAAGGGAAGGAACAAACACGTGTAGCTATGCGCGCTGCCGGGCTCACGGCTCTCCTGGGAGATATCGCGCGCCCCAGGTACTACACTCTGTACTCTTACGATTTTGCTGCTGCTGCTGCGAGCGCGAAAAACGAGCAGCGATAGCAAGTATCGAGCCGAGCTCGAGCGCAGCCTTTCCGACAAATGCATAATGCAACAAATAATAATAATTGTCGGAGGTATTTTGTGCGTGTACTGCGTTCTTGTATTTTTCCGGCGTTTTCTTTTACAATCCGTGCTTGCGAGAGCGAGTGCTATGCTTAGAAATATTAAAATACGTCCTTTTATTTATTGTGAAACAAGTACAATAAATGCATATTTGTTCCGGAAATTTTTGTTTCGCGAAAAATTCTAGTTCTTTTCGTAGTCTTTTATTATCTTATTACTACATTTTCACGAAATTCGTTCGAGCAAATATGCGTGGAATCGTTTACATACTACTATATTATTAAATAATTTCAATGTACTTAACAACTTGTATGTTGTTATTTGTGATTACAGATGATGAATGAGAATTTTTTTAAAATTCAAGTCGATCTCTTACGAGCATTGGAATTCTCGATACTCTGCATTGTCGCGACAATATCCTCGCTACGAATCTTTATGTTCGTCGAAATAGTGGCGAAGTAGGGCCTTTTTGAAAAAACAAAAATACGCGAGTATACAGATTGAATCATTCCCAAAGCTTTACGCAAGCGTGGCAGGTATACGTTTTGCGTTTCAAAGTTTACTATGTATCCTTAGCCGGCTCTCACTCGAAATCGGCTGTATTTATTATAATAAACACGTGGCCAACGTAATGGGCTGCTCGCGCCTACAACAATGGAAAATGTATGTGTCATACCTCGGCGATCTATCGGCACAATAAGTGCTGTACAATAAGTGTATATTATATATGTACCTGCCAAAAGCAGCGTAGCTGCAGCCACGTATACTTCCGATACATATTTAACGCACTGCCACGAACAAAATCCAAAAAAGTCAAACGATTTCGTGGGCCGATATCCATCCAGTTTACGCGACGGGAGAAATGTTCGGCTGTACGCGTGTGCAGCTGCTCAGCACAGTTTCTCGGAACATATAACTTTTGGGCTCTCTCGCGAGTAGTTCAGCTGCATCAAAACAATGCAGCGCGCTCTGACTCCCTGCAGTATAAATCGCGTACTCGAGTGTGTAAAGGGTATGTACGGATCGTTTGTGTGTATACGGGCGGCCGTACGATAGTGTTGCAAGAGCCGCGCGGTAATTGGCCTTATCATCGATATATATGTAATAGCACGATACAGGCGCGCGGTGTAACTAATCGGAAAACTTGCCTATAGGCCGCGCGAGCTCGTATTATATACGTATCGACGGCCGGTGTAGGTAGTGGCGAATCGAACCTTGTATATATCGAGAGCCTAGGTAACGCTATACACGTATTCCTATTTTATTTTTTGTTTGTTGCTGCTCTTACTATATAAGCCAAGCGTATACTTATATATGTGAATTCTCACGCACACAGTCGCGCACGTTTACATAAGGATACGCGAGCTCCGCGACTAGCTGTTTTTCTCTTTGTCCCTTATAGTTTTCGATTGTCGAGCCGCTCTACATAATATAGACACGTGTGCGTGCTGCTGCTGCAGTCGATACATACGTTCGTTCGCGCGTCGATCGGCATATTATATACACATGCAGTACTGCGTTTCGAGCAACAAAGAAAAGGCCTCCGCGTATGGCCCTAAACTCGCTTCTCTCTCTCTTTCTCGCGAGATGCGTGTGCGTATATAATATTGCGCAGTACGTATATACGTGTATGCACGTACTCGAGCTCGTGCAGCGAAAGGAAAGCTTATATTTATTTATCCTTGCGGCGCTTTCGATCTGCACCGGGCGTAGCGAGGCTCGCGCGCGCACACGCATATAATAAAACCGGTTGGCTTTTTCACCGCGTTATACGCTATATATACTGGTATATAGGTGTACGCGCGTGTACTCCTGGCGGCGGCAGCGGCCAAGGAAAAAGATATCCAGGAGCTCCATAAACCTTGTGCGTACCGACCTCCTCCTCCTCCTCCTCCTCCTACTTATTCTCTTTTACAATATATTTTATGCCTATATACGCAGTACTTACCCGGGCTCATAAGATGCGATATTTTTTATTCCATTTCCGTTGCTCGAGAGCCCGAGTTTCTCTGCTGCTGCTGTTGCTCGAGGTGGAGGTGGTGGCGGGTCAGTTGCCGCCGATTGGATGAGCACCTCGCAGAGGACAAACAAAAAATGAAAAAGGATATTGTGTGATGTATCCGAGGCTGTGATTGTGGGCGGATTCAATTTGCGAATGGCCCGCGCGAGAGTAGGTGGGAATCATGCTTATATTGTGCAATCGGCTCAAATTCGTACATATGTCGAGTCTGCTCGGCTTAACGAGAACGTCGTTGTTGCCGTCGTTGTTGTTGTTGATACGTATTTACACATTACAGCACACATACGCAAATGCCGAGTTGACTCGCCTCGTTTTAGTTGGAGCAGCTGTAATAGGCGAGAAAATGTTCCATTAGCCACCCATCGACTGGTTTCCATTTCGAAGGTCATCGATCAAAATCTCGGCGCGCGATCGATTGACATTGGAATTCGCCGCCGCGCATATATCGCAACTCAATATGTATTTGTAACAATGCATCAACGATATCTCGCTGTACTTACATTACACCGAGCGTATATTAAATCCGCCGAGACAAAAAATATAATATATTTTAATCAATCAATTTCTATGTGGCGTGTTACAATAACATAGCGTACCACGCGCATATTCACGCCGAGAAAATGTGCATACCCTCGATCACGCGTATCATTTTAATTCTCTAACAAATTGTCAATCAATTATCGCGCGGTAAAAAGCATACGTGATTCGAAGGAGAAAAAAACAACAACAAACGAGTTATGAAAAAAAGTAAACGAGAAACCCCAAAAAATGTCGTGCACGGATAATTAGAATCTTAAGGCCTTGCGACGACGTCGACGACTTATGCATACTTTCCGCGGTGCGCGCCGCGTCCTTTTAAAACGCCAACTACACAGATGTAGAGTAGAGCATGGCTAAGGTTTCATCGCGATATGCTCCACATATATCCTCTTGTTGGATTGGACAGGTGTTCCCTTCTCGAATCTCCTTGCGTAGCATATACGCGTATACTCGGGGCTATTATATATATACGCGCACACGTTCGGCGATCGGAGGCAGCCTACATATATGCAGCTTCAATCTTCGGCCCGTAGCTCTTTTGCTTTTTTCGTTTTTTATTTTTGCACGTGTGCGCTCCGGAGGTAGTACGCACTTTCGCTCTTTTTTTCCCATGGAACTCCTTCGGCCCGCTGCGCGTCGTATTTTTTTCTCTCTGCCTCGAAGAACATATAAACAGAAATCATTAATTCAGGTCTTTTTCATTCATTCTCAGCTGCGCGAGAGATCGTAATCGATCGACTATTTCAACTAGACTCAGAGGCATCCGTCGTATACATAAGAGTATTTAACGCGCATATATAGCCTCGTCGGTTTCGGAGTCGTGCACCACTGAATTATCCGGCGTATCACGCACATGCATATTGGATAACTCATTCGACAAATGTAAAGTATATCATGTGCACACACACACACACACACATAGACGCGCACGCAAGGGAGATAGAGAAAGAGCAATGGATTAATACATAAATGTTGCAAAAAGGTCGAATACATTGGAGAATCGAAATATTAGCCGGCGGCTAATTTCGTTGCGGATATTAATGCCTTCATGAATACTCGAGTTGTCTCTCGAGCTGCTGCTGCTGCTACTGTGCGTATTACGCCGTGTAATACGCGCGTGTGGCTTGTGCTGCTAATGCTGCTGCCGGTGCTGCGGCACGGCGACATATTATAGTCCTCGTTTTACGCAATGACTACCTTCGCGGCTCGCATCATCAAGAGACTAATGACACATGTATATGAAAGACGATGTTCCAGTTAATCTTTTGCTCAATCATATCTTTGTGTGATCGGTGTGCGCAGATTCCGAGTCAATTTGTCAAGTATCGAAAGAATTCAGTCAACGCGATGGGAATTTTTGAAAAATCACCGCCGCGTCCGTCGCGTCAATTTATTCGTTGGCGATATCGTTGCGCAGAGCATCGACAACAAATGTTATTTATTCGCACGGCTCGTCGCCATGCATAAAGAATAATCTATTTATAATGCGTAAAATATATAATGCATTAGATCATACACCATAGGCGAATAGGTTGAGAACGAAAGAGGCGGATGCGAAGCCGTTATTACATAGATTGGATGCTGACATTTTTTGCTGCTCTTTCCTATGCGCGCACCACAAGCGCGTGTATGTATGTATGTGTGTGTGTGTGTGTGTGTGTGTGTTTATGTGTGCGTAAGTGTGTGCTGCATGTGCATTCAAGGAGGTTTTCCTGCCCCGCTGGTATTGCTGCTGCTGTATTGAGTCGATGCACGTGAAAGTTTACACCGGAAGCCTTGTGCAGGCGAGAGCCATGTTTGTGCACTTGCATCGATTCTTTATTATATGCTTACATTGCTCTACTGAATAGACGCGCAGGATACGCCTGATTTTTGGTCTTTCCTCATTCTCCGAGCTCTCGCTGCAATTTCACCCATGCAAATTCTTCCTTTAGCGGTAAAAAAAACTTTCGTATATTTTCCTACGTATAATACGTGTATTTTAGGACAATTTTTCTATCATCGGCAGCTGACCCGATTCATCCATGTGCTTAAAAAAAATTTCAACTATACTTTCGCGTACGTCACTATTATCATATCGACGTATAACTCTTGCTTGTAGAAATATTAAATACTCTTGATAAAGTGTCAACTTTTGCAAAAGGATTAAAAACCCGCTCTAAAGGATGAGAAATTGAAATTGAAAAAATTGATGCAAGCTTTCATATTTAGCGCAACATTTCAGTAGTTTATATGGTAATACAACTTGTGAACGGATTACACAAATCTGTCATATAACTTTTTCGATTACTTTAATGTATATATACGAAAGGCAAATCTTACTTTATCTGGGTATTGTGAGTCAATGATTCAAAGAGCTACGGCGAATTCCCTTGGAATTTTTTAGAATGTCACTCGACCAAAAAAATCCGCTTCCAATACATTGTCGAAGAGCTTCCTTTTAAAAATGTAATCAATCCCATATTGAGTTCAATTTTCTAACTTAATAAGACATCATCCTGTTTTAAGGTATGCTTCGAATCCCCACAATTTTTTGCCTCAAATTAAAAGCTTAACTGCAACTGAATACCATAAGTTGATTAATAAAAACTCCTTTTCGAGAAAATCATAGAGCTTTCTCAAGCAAAAGTTTTTCATACCTATTTTCAGATAAATTGTTACTTTGTCAAAGAAGCGAAAAAGCAGGTACAGCTGGTAAGTTTAATCAGTCGAAATTCGTCGGAATTCGACCAATTTATTGTATCAAAGATATTGATATGAATCGCGGTAAAATACCGCGGGGAATTTTAGAAAATAGCGTAATTTTATTTGGGCTTGCAGAGAGCGGCGCTCGGTACACATAACGAAACGTCGGTACATAGTATATATATATAATTATACTCGAAAACGTACTGAAATTTTCAGCTAAAATAGCCGGCGCGTGGCTTGGTATATAAATATAGAGACTAAAATATAACAGGCGCAATACGGACTGCACTTACAGCTGCTAAGCCAGGAATGGCGTATAACAACAACAACAATAAAGTACATTGCGTAGAATAATATATACATACGTATTCCGTAATGAATGTGCATATCGCGAGCGCACACACACTCACGTATCCTCGTGTAAGCTGGAATCAGCTCGTTATCTTATATTTAATTTGCATCCGTACATTATATATAAATAAGCCGGGGCGCCCGTCCTAAGGTATACATTAGCAAATGTAAATTTGGAATTAAAGTTAACGCGAGTGAAATTATTGAGTAAATAAAGCCTCGCAATTCGACTAGTGACTACTAGTTGTTTGCGTGCGGCACATATCAGTCAGTTCATCGGGACATTCGATCTCGAGTTTGTCGACGGTTCTTCATGGAAGGTAAAAAAACGACGACGACGACAACAACAACAGCAACGACAAAGAAGAAGAAGAAGAAGAAGAAGCTATAAGGAGAAAAAGAAGAAGAAGCAGTGCTGCCGTATGCGCCTCTCCAAGCCAATACCGTACACATACGCACGATCGCCTGGGCGAAATTGCCAACTTGTCGATGCGTAAGAAACTTGGATGTTATCGGATCTTAATTCGAGTGCCTGCAGTAGGTATATATCTATAGCAGCCCTCAAATCACGTCAATTGTGAACTTGTACAGATTCCCCCCGATCGGGGCCCCGCGCGTCCGACATGTGCTGCCACTGATGCCACGACTGCCACTGTCGATGATGCGGTAATTCGAACTTTTTTTGCGCGTTTATATCGTATACACTGTCGTTCACCGACGATCCTGTATAATGTGCGCGCCAACGAGATTCTCGAATGCGTTGCGGTTTTTCAAAACCTCTTCTCGTGCTGCCTCTATTTTTCGACTTGCCCAATTTACGACTCGCTCACGGCTATAAATTGCCATGCCCCGGCTTTGCAAAATCTGCTCATAATCCCGCGCGGACGCCGAGAGAGCCCCGAGATCGTAGATTACGGCCGGTCGCGCGCGCTACCGCAGCGACGAGCGTGTGATTTTTCAGCCTATATCTCTTAATTAAACAAGTTGTATACATGAAATTATCATTTATTTTATTATATATATGCGCCGTACGCCTCTTTCGCTCTTTTCTAACGCAGCCGTATATACGCGCGTAGCAGCAGCAGCGACGCGACAAGCTTTTATCGGAGAGCTTATAATTTCGTTTCGCGCGCAGCATGCGAGAACGTGATTTCCCTTATCACGAATCTAAGATCGAATTTTCTCTCTACGCTACGTATTGCGCGCACACGCATAACGTTGGCTTTATTGCCAATAATAAGCAAATTAACGAATCGACTTCCAATTTGCATCGTACCGTCATTTCCCACGGAATTGGACTCGTCTTGCGCGAGACGAGATTCTATGACGCAAATGCATCAATGAACCGATGACTCTATTTATCAAATGTCATTTGGATTTATCGAACTTTCCGATCCTTTTTTCTTTTATCGCTCTCCTACATCTTAACCTTGATTGCACAGAGAACAACTATTGTTCCCATTAAAAAATCACTCGAGCCAATAATTTAAGATAAACGAGGTGCTTGCAGTTTTATACTGCTGCGTGCGCGCGCGGCGTGATCTACGCGTGATACGAAAATTGCATTATACAACCACTTCTAATCTGTGCGATTAGATAATAAATAAAATTTTCGAATGCTCGGGAAAACTAGACAAGGAGTTGTGCGCGCGTCTCGCGGGCGATAAAATAATTCAGCTCCGCAGGCAATCAAATTATTATGGGGAAAAACAGTTTCGCGCGCGCGCGTTCGGGATGAAGTAGAAAAGCTAAGAAACGAGCTCGACGGTATAAAACGAAAACAAAAAATGAAGGAGAGGAGAAAGAAAGAGGAAAAAAAAGGCAGGAACGCGTTAATTTTAGCGCCGAGAGTAGCGCGCGCTGTGGTGCGTGCAGAACTCGTTCGGAAAAATTAATGAAAATTCGTTTTTTAACGACCCAATATAGCAGCTGCGGGGAGGAGAAAAAAAATAATATCCGGACTAAAATACACAAGCGAGAGAAAGAGAGAGAGAGAGAGAGAGTGAAAAAGTAAAGGAGAGAGAGCAGGAATAACACGATGTTGTATGGATTATCGATACTGCTTAAGACTGATCGACAGCTATAGGTAATTCAGCTGCTGAGAGGTCAGATGTTTAAAATGCATAAGTAGCATTATAAGTTATAGGATCGATACTTGTTTGGGGCCAATAATTTACATGAAATATCATTGTAAGCCGATTTGCCATTGTTTTGCCGGGCAGAGATTGGAAAATTCCTTGATTTTCTCTCTCGCTCACTCACGCAGTCGAGTAGCTGAGAGCTGGTTGGTTGGTTGGTTGGTTGGTTGAGCGCGTCGCTCAGCTGTAATTCAGGTCACATCCAGTCCTTAATCACGCGAGGTGGCGCGTGCACATATTGTCCACGTGCATAGCAGTAGTAGTACGCTACATGCTCGCGAGCTCGAGCACAAATATGCATATGGAAAGCATCCGATTGCCATTTAACGCTGGGGGGCTCTTCTCTAGTGCGCGCTGTGCACTCGTATAGATGCAGCTAGGATCTCTGCGTGTACGTCTGTGTGTCGAGCGCGCGCGCGCGACTACGCCACGTCTATATATTATTTCATTCTCGTGCACACATGCGCGCATAAGCAGTAGCAAGCAGTAGTGTGCGGTTGCAGCCGAGCTATTCTCTCTGCGCATCGCCAGAGTCCACGTGCATACATATACGTACAAGCTCGAGCGTCGCTATGGGTCTATTACCGAGAAATCCTCCACTAATTCTCGTCCGTTCGTGTGTATGTGTGCAGTGCAGTCGAGTACGCGAGCAGATCGCGTTAAATGCACAAGATATTCCGCGCAATCAGCACTGCACTGCACTGCCCGAGCTGCGATCCGATTGTCCATCGAATTTATATAGATAGCGTAGACGCATATATTCGATACATTTGCGAGAGAGAGAGAGAGAGAGTCACGCTGCAGATCACCATTTAGCTGCTGCTGTCGAGCTTTGGCTTGCTCATCTACGAATTTTCAACTATCTTGCGGGTTTTTTTTTATTATCGGGCGACCTCGTCACACTATCGCTCGATAATCTGCCAAATTTGAGGAATACATTATGTATACACCGAAACAGGCTCCACAGCTCGGTATATACAGACGGAGTTGATGATAATTTATCGCCCGATCATATTCTCTTTCTGCGTCTCTGATGCTCATATTGTGCAAGCGATCGCGGCAGAGGATATGCCGGCGAATCCCTCCAATAAACTGTCCCCGATGGTGTCTACATCAGCTGCGTCGCGTTTATCGAGCGTATACACAACGCCAGAAACAGCAGTCAAATGGCCCATCGAAATCTGCTGCTGCTGCTGCTACTGCTGCTCTCTGGTCTGCGAGCTTGACGACTTAATCTTTGCTATGTGTATGCCCGGGATTAATCCGATGCTGCCGCTTACGCTCGTTAATGTCATCGCGCTAGACGCCTACCAACGAGCCACGCTCCAAGATTTATTGGCCGATGCGATTTTTTTCGTTGTTTTTTTTGGCTGCCTCGCGTATACACACCTCTGTACGTGCTAAAATATTCGTCGAGCCAATTCTCTCTCTATCCTCGATTTTTTTTTCCTCCGGCACGAGGACACGACAAAATCATACAGTCCGCGCGACGCACGCGCATTTATAATTATTGCGCACGCGGAACGTGCACGACCTCGCGAATATTAAATGAGTTCGCTTGTCCCCCTGATAAAATGAAGATTTACATGACAAAAATATCGAGATTTTCGCTCGTTGCCTTATAAATATATGTACTCGAAAGGGAGTATTGTAACCGTTGCTCCAAGAGCCACTAGCCTGCGCGTATATATAAATGTGCTCGGCTTTTCGAAATATGCACGCGCGCGTATGTGTGCAGATACATGTGGCTCGGACCAGCTCGCTCGAGTTATGTGTATGTAAGCGGGTTGCGCGCGCGTACATTGGTTCGATGCCCCGTCCTGATTGGATTGGGATATTTATGGTGTATTTGTTCATACCAATATATACAAAGACATTCGTGCGCCAGTCTGTGTATGCATGCCTACAAGCGTGTTTATACTCTCACATATATTTGATTAATAATTTGATTCCAGCGAAGATATAGAAAAGCTTTTTTTCGAGTTTTTTTTTAGCGAATTTACATGCAAACGCGCGAAATACAGCAGCCACGCGTGCGCATAAAATCCTTGAGAAGTGGCCTCTCGGTCGTCGTATTTTCGCAAATTTACTGCTGCACGCTATGCGCGCAATAACTTTGAAATGCGGGCATCATCATCATCATCATCATCGTCGAGCTATTTGTCACCTGTATAGCAAGCTCAGTCGCTCCCTTGTCAATATTTGCATTGCGGCCAGAACGATAATGTCGTATTGCATTGCGCGAGCTCTACGCTATGTTTATACGCGAAAAGCTCGCAGTCGAGATAGAGCTTCGGTATCTGCACGATATATACGTCGAGGCCAATTATGCGCACAAAGCGCGCAGAAACACGTGGCCCACATTTGTTGCGTAATAATCGAGGGGCTGACTTTTCGTCGTTAATTTCTCGTGGAAGCGGGGCTGGATCGATTTATAGGAAGAGCGAAAGAGGGAAAGAGCGAGAGAGAGAGAGAGAGAGAGAGAAGAAAGTCGGAAAGAGAGAGAGAGAGTATTGGTCGAGTAAAAAAATTACCTCGCAAGTCGAGAAAAGCCACCGGCGTTGCTCGCCGCTTATAACTGTATATATCTATACGGATATCCGAAAAACTTTCTCTCGCCCTACTCCCCCCCGCGCACACATATACAGGTAGACTTGCCAAATCTCATTTTACATCCCCTAAGGGTTATGCCGTATATACACGTATACACACACAGACGTAAGCACACATTCACATATATAGAGAGCTTGAGGGAGTCAGAGAGGCCAGCTTGAGCTCTGAACGTTAAGTGAAAAACGGCAACGGCAGTCGATCGGGCTCCGATGTAATTTCATTGCACTCCCAGCCTCTCTTTCCTCTCTTCTCTCTCTCTCTCTTCCTCGGCGTATAAAAAATATATATATACGTTTTCGATAAGCTAAATAATCTGGGCGTTGGACCACCAGATTGCGGTACACAACTTTTTTTCTTCTTCTTTATCTTTAATCATTTTCGGCGCAACTTCGGGCTCCGGCAATTTCGGTTATTTCTTCGCTTTTATTTTTTTGTTATTTTAACAGATCCAAAAGTATAATTATAAAATTTTTGACTTATATGAAATTTTGCTTCTGCTGCCAGTGGCACACGTGAAAGCACAGGTCGCAGTACGTAGAGACAGTCAAAAATTCGTTTTGCAAACTTTTGTCAGACTACAATATGAACGGTGTAAGCTTCTTACGAGAGAGAAGGAGGGAGGGCAGGGGGCTAAAAGTGCACGTAGGCGCGCGCGCAGCCGAGTCGAGTCGAGTCATATTGCATTTGTCGCGGCGCGAGAGCACACAAAAACACGTGTGCGCCTGTGCCTGGGCTGTATATGTAGGTGAAGGAGGAGATAGCAGCTATCTGCAGCTTGTTATACTTGTTACAAAAGGAGCGAGCAGCAGCAGCAGCGGCGGCGCCAAGAGCACAAGCCAGAGATGGGGCAAAAGTTTAAAATTATTTCAATCATCGGCCTAGCGAGGAGAGCAGACTAGAGGCTATATAACAAGGAGCTTTTCCAAAGTTGTTTCACTTATCAGTTTCGATTTCCTATTGCACTGCTCGCTAGACCCTACTGCTGCTGCACTTGTTATATTCTGCGGTTCTTGTGTATACGTGCGCTGCTCTCGTCTAGTTATGTATATAAATATAAATACGTGTGCTGCGCAGCTTGTGTATAAATTCAATTTAACTTTCTTTATGCTCATCTGCTACTCGCTGCTTAGCTCCGATTGCAATGAGATTTTTTTGCCTCGTGCACATTTTGTATATAAATTCATGCACTCGTCATATTATATATCGTGGCTTTTTATGGGCGTACACACATACACACAGCTCACACGCGTACGCATACGAATCGGTGAGCTCAATTTCAGCCGCTGTCCAAAGAGCGCAGATAATGGCAAAGTGCGGTCAATCGATGAGTAATAACATTAGAAATTCGCATGATACAAATGGAACGAGATCTCGGAAATATTATCTGGAGCATTGCGCCGACTCTCGCAGTATAGTGGTCGCGATCGATCTTTCAGGCGCGTTTGTATATATGTGCGCTGAGCGAGATAGAGACGGGACATCAATTTTCTCACTCTCTCACAGTGGCCAAGAAGCTCGAGAAAGCGACACGTGTAATCTCTCATGGTTTCTAATTACATCGTGAACGAGTATAAAGATCTGCTCGCGTGCACTTGTGCGTGTGTGTGTGTGTGTGTGGATACGCGTGGATGTGCTGCTGCTGCTGCCGCCGCTGATGCACCGTTACGGTATATGGATTATCGCTAGCTGTGACCAAGCATCAGCAGTGGCGGCGCAACCGTGGGTATAAATATCTCTTTTCATTCGAACTTTTCTCTCCTATATCATAGAATATATCGGGCTATCATTTATTTATCACTTATTTGCCTCGGTGCGCTCGTGTGCTGCGCGCACCGCTCATGATGAACACGCCCTGGAGGCTCGTTTCGCTCGTATCATGCACAGGTATTATATATACGAGTCGGTCGAGAGCGCGAGCCTCTCTGTAAAGCCCGCAGATTTTGTATTATCTGTCACGTTTTGCTCGCTCTCTCTCTCTTCTCTCTCGTAAACGATCAACATAGAGTACGGGGCTATCATAATCGTAATATAATTTCTGGATAATATGCATCACATGTGTATGCATAGACGCGCGCGTTTGACCCTAATTGAGGCGGTGTATGAAAAAATATTCGAAACTTGATTGGCGTACAAAGAGTGGCTAACTGTTCTTCTCATCGTGCTGCATAGCAGGTACACTGTATGATGTAGGGATTTTTTACGCGCTCGTAATCGATATGACAGGTACTTAGCCCAGAGAGAGAGAGAGAGAGAGAGAACTTGTTTACGTATTAATGCATGAGCGTCTGCGAGAGACTGCATATTGACAAGCATTTCAGCTAAGAATTAAATACGTTCAGTGAATTTAATATTAATTATATTTGCTCAAAGAGCTCGTTGCACTGTAGCTGTTACTACTGCTGCGCTTCTCTCTCTCTCTCTCCACCTCTCTTATAGCTAATTAATTCCCTGGATAGTTGTATTCCGCGTGTAATTGATATGCGTGCGGGCGTCTTTACATGCTCCATACATGTTTAATTGTCTAGTTGGATAAATTAAATATTTGCCAACTATAAGTGTGTATGTGGCTAAGGAGAAGGAGACGGGAGAAAAAATGAAGCTCGACTTTGATGAATTCCCGCGATTAGTAGCAATGACGAAACATGATTAATGAAAATGAAACGACGTAGGTACATATACACAGACGTACGGGTGCTCATGCACGCGTTGAAAAACATAATTACACGGATGAAAAATGTTTGATTCGATTAAAGGCGAGTCGGTGCCGCGACGACGGCGGCAACGATGCGCATCGGGAGGTATTCGATATATCTCAACGTAATTTCGACTTGAATAACATTACCGCAACGCACGCCATGCTATATATAGTAGAGTATACAACTTCATCGTCGTCGTTGCTGGCCGCCGCCACTGCCTGTTTAATCGTAAACTCTTTTTCTCTTTCTCTGGGTCGTCCTTGCGAAATATCCAGGCGAACGAGAGACGCGGAGAGATGCCCGAGCAAAAGAGAGAGAGAGAGAAAACGACGATTAAGTATACACTCGAAGACGTCGACAATTTTCTTTTCAACTTTTCTCTCTCTCGCTCTTCTTCTCTAAGTTCGCTATATGACGACGACACGCTGCACAGAGTCACATTAAGGATCTCGTTAACGAAGCGAAAATAGAAGCGAGGAAGATCCTTAACGAAGATGTCCCTGCTATACTTGTTACCGATGTGCATGTCCCATCTACATCTATATATGTGCACGTCCCAACTCTCTCTCCCTGTGTAGTGTGTATGCGTGTCCGAGTTAAGTCCTGTTTTATGAGAAAGAAAAATAAAAATGCCACGATGAGTTTCTCGCTCTCTTATTTCGAATAATATATATGTATACATTTTTTTATATTTATGTTCATATATATATATATATACACACTCGTTATGCTCACCGACTCGCAATTGTCACAAGGGATTTAGTCGTCGTCGCTATTTTATGCATGGCGCGCGCGCGCGTTTGAAATCGCATTATAAAGAGAGAGAGAGAGAGAGAGAGAGGAAGAGAAAATGAAAACGGAATGAAAAAGAGCTTCGCGTGCAATTCCTTTTTTCTTCTTGCTAGTGCTGCAGCCACCACCGTCGCGCCCCCTGCTTTCTTTCTCTCATTCCCTCACCCTCTCTCTCTCTCTTTCTCTATCTCTCACGGAGCTCTAGGTCGCGCGATAAAGATACAGATATACATTGTTGCACTTTGTTGTCCACCGGTATAATGTACCACAACGATGAGTATTACATGGCTGGTTTGACAAAAGAGAGAAAAAGGAAAATACGATAGAATAGAATTTGTCGATGCTTTGTTTGAGGCCATTCTTACTCTGCGAAAATTGCGCGTGACTATTATCACGCGACTCTACTGCATAGAGCCTCCATTCACACGAACTTCCTGAAGTATGTCAGCGAAGAGCCGCGAAAAGTAATAAGTTGGCATGATTTTTCTAAATCGATTATTAACTTTTTTACTAAAAGAAATATATTTTTTCAAATTATTCGGCAATGATAATAACGAAACTATAAAAATTATTCGTGAATTTCAAGTAATTTTAATACAAGTTCGTACCGGATTATTCAAGTAGACATACCTTAATGACCTTTTATATTATATTTAATTTATAATTATAATAGTTACTCCTAAAAAACCAATGATTTCTAAGGTAACCAATATTAAAATCAATCAAATGATACTGATATTAGAATTTAAGTAAATGACCCCCACGAAGAGTAACACGTTTCTGTGTTAATTTAAATGAAAATGCGTTACTCTTCGTGGTGAACGTCAAAATATACTGCTAATTTACTTGACCAAAATGTGAATTAATATAAGTAAAAACTTGAATATACTACTGTTATTTTATGAAATTTTATTCCAATACCCCCATTGAAAATAACGTATTAAGTTTTAAAAATGAAAATTTTTAATTTATTGTAAATTAAGGCAAACAGATTGAGAACTCCTTTGTGTTAATTCATTTTTCAGGTATAGAGTAGTTCAAATATTAATGCCAGATGGAGTATAGCTGAATTTTTGGAAGTCAAAAGAGAAAAAGCAAAGTTTTAGGATTTAAAAACTTGAACATGAGTAGAACTTGAAAGTTATTTTCTGGAAGTTCTATACTTTAATTATTAAACCAAGATAATTGTTGTAATTTCTATGTACTTATTATTAATATTCAATAAAAAGTCGTTAAATTCAAGATCTACTGGAAAATCGCATTATGGTCGAGTTTTGAAAATGTTTCGAATATTTTACTTGAATTTTCAAGTAGAAAATCTTTGCAATGAACGAAGTTGCTCTTAATTCACAATAAGAATAAAGTGACTGCAAAGCAAGAAGCGCAGAATTTTTTATTTATAATTCGATCAACAAAATATTTTCACGAAAAATCGTTCAATCTTAATTTTCTATTGCATGTTAGAAGAAATTAATTATGTAAAATCTTAATTTATTCTAAAACATGAAACACGTTCCTTTTCCTGTTGTTCGCGTACATAAGTACGTATTACAGAGAAACTTTTTATTTCGCATTTATAACTTGTTTTTGATAAAGCCAGGAGCATGCAATCACGCATGAAAAAGGAAGTTATAGTTGCAGCACATACACACACACGTATACACAAGTGTATAAGCACAGAGATACAGTGCAGCTGTATGTAGGTTTTTGCCGGAAGCGTCTTCGTTGTAGTGCGCGCCGCGGCGGCGATTTTACGCGAAAGCTGCGGCGCAGCGCATATTGCATACCGTAGCAGCTTTTAATATCGCATGCAGAAAAGTAGCCTAACAGAACTTGCTCAGCTAGAGGATGCAACCACCTCCCTTCCTTCTCCTACTTCTCCTTCATCCTCTCGCGCTGCATCTGATTGTTGAAAATGATTAGGAATTAACATTGGCAAAGTGTGTATTATGCATTTAGTTTTTTCCCCTTGCACTCAAACAGCAAGTTCAAAAGCACCATCCTAGTGCGCTATAAGGTACAGGCGCATAATGTACTTGCAGAGTAATTTATACACGGAAAACGATTTTGTTGCAATGCTCGATGGTGAAAAATTGGAAAGACATTTATATTGTGCAAAAGGCAGGAAGAATTACTCGCGAGAAATCGAATGTCGTCCCAACAAACGATTATGTACGTGTAGCAGAGCTGTGCTTCCTCGAAGCTGCGAGATCGAGACACTCGCAGATCGTCGCAGCGAGAGCTCGCGCACAAATTGTATTCCCGATATCTACAAAAACTCGCCGCTCGATTGCATTTATAAATCGTACGTACATCGTATACAACCTTGGTCGGTGCAATTTTCAAAATACGTCCGATAATGCAGATCGAGTCGAGGCGCGGGGAGGAAAAGAAAAACGTTTATAGCACGCAGAGCCGCAGTGCAGAGCCAGTGAGTGTGTATACGCGTTTCTATACAGGTGCGATACGGGCGGCGAGAAAAATACGATCGTTTTTCAGTAGCTGCGCGTGAAATATTGTTTATACGCCTACTTAAGGTATTCATAAGATTTTTTTTTACTCTCCAGGCCGACGTGCTTAATGAGTCGCACTCGTGTCGTCTCTATCGTCGAGGGAGCTTAGAAATATATCGTGCTTTCTCGCACGCTTCGCGATATCCTAGTCGAGTTTACGTACGTTGTGGGAATAATAACCAAAGTCAGAGGAAGGGGGCTGCAGCCGCTGCTTTTATAATAATAACGTCGCGTACATAGTTTATCGGGTTCATCTTGATTTTTTCCTTCTAATCCCGCGCGCCCGGGGTAAGCGTGAAAAAAAAGAAGAAAAAAGAGAGTCGGGAATAAAAAAGACGGTTGAAAGAAGAGCGGCAAACAAGCCGCGGCCGTACGATGATCCGGATACATAATTACAGCGATCGTGCAGAACATGCGGGTGTTGTAGTCCGCGGACGAGGTGCGAATTATATACAAAAAAAACGCCTACGCAGCTCTGCTTCTCTCTCTCTCTCTCTCATCTGTTCTGTTTTCGGAGCCCGAAAACGAGTCTCTTGGCATCGGACAATTGGCGTTAAACCACTAATTGTACGGATACGGCGGTGATGGTATGCGCGCGCGGGGGTATATACAGACTTGGGTTCGGCTCTGATCGAAATGCAAATTCCCGTCGGCCGAGGCAGCTCTCTCTCACTCTCGGACGCTCTCGATTCGATTGAAGCCTGCGCCCGCCTGGCTCTCTCTCTCTCTTTCTCTCTCTCTCTCTCTCTCTCGCTTGATTCAGTCGAACGGACGAAATGTGCCCGGGCTATATATATAATATTGGCTTTAATGGACTGACGCGGCTCAATGTGCGCACGACGCGCAATCGAAATGCGTTTAAGGATTATTGCGCGCAAACTCCCCGTCCTTCTCTTTCTCCACACAGTATAGGTTGTGCGTGCGATAACGCGATCAGCGTTGCCGAATTCGTGTGGCTTCGACGATTTCAATGTATAGACGTACCACACAGCTACACACATGCACGTACCTACGTACACGAGCGAAATCCGTGTTAGCTACATAGGAAATTGCGATCGATTTGTCGAATGAATTTATTTCGTCTAATTGTTGCATCACGCGAGGAAAGTTGAAAAAGTTCGAGTTAAGCCAACTTGATACACACATAAAGCAGTGCGGTGCAGCTTAGCTTTATATCGTAGCGTAGCAGCGCGCAACAACAAAGTTTTCCCAAAGCCACAAAAGCGCTGCACTCACTGCTTTCTCTCTTTCTCTTCACTGCTGCTGCTGCTGCTGCTGCTACTACCCTGTGTCCATATACGTTATAAAATCTCGAGGGAAATTGCGGACTATACGCGGTAAAAGAGTATGTCTTTTCCACTATAAGTTAATCTATCCGCAGCGCTGTAAACCAACCTGATCAAATATAATCTCGTCTGTGTGTATGCCCGCGCGTGTGTGTATGCGCCTGGCCGCACACAGTCGACTATATCGCTATATAGCTAGCACACAAGCTACTTGCAGCTATACATAAGCCAGCTTGCAAGAGATACGATGTTGTACAGTCCGAGGCGTGAGCTGCTCCATTACGATAGAGACAAGTTTTCGCGTCGCACCCGTCGACTCGAGATGCTTTGTTTTACTTGCAAATCGACGATCGCCGACGTTTCTTTTGTGTATTAATGTCGTACACTGGACGAGCGGTGCATGTCAATAATTACATTCATCTCTAAAAAATATTGATAGACTGATCGTGTCATAACGATGAATGTGTTGTAATTAGCCACCTCTTCATTGAGCGCGAATTTTTTAATTCGTAGTAATCTAATGGTTTTTGAGTCGTGCTCAGTGGGCTGGTGTATTATAGCTTGTTGGAAAACGCGCATCAAATGGTTCGAATGTTGAATTATTGGTTCAATGGCGAAACTCAAAAAAATGAATTTGACAATAGTAACATAAAATTAATAAATAAAGTTTGAAATAGTTTATTTATTTTCACAAAATTAAAGGATATTTTCACAAAATGTTGCTTAATTTTTACATAGAGTACTTATTTGATGGTAAAATTCTTCATTTATGTCTAATATATTGAGCAAATATCACATTCGTCGTTTGATACAATCATGTACTGCACTCATGTGACTTTTAAGTACATTCAATTTTCTCAATAATTTGTAACAAATTTCATAATCGGAGGTCTTAGTAGTATCATTCATTTGTATGAGATTTGAGAGCGTCTTTTAGTTGAAATGTTCCGAGACAAATGTTAAATTCAAAGGCTTTGCTAAAATCATGAATTGTCATTTTGTGAGTTTTGCGATTATATTTTTGTTTAAATGATTTGTGACAAATCTCATATATGAAGGTTTTCCACTATCGTATTCTACATTTATGTGTTTATTGAGGTTAACCGTATCCAAATAATTTGGGACAAATATCACATCCGTCATGTATTATCGTAATGTGATCTTTGAGTACGTTGTGGTCCGAATGACTGTTGACAAATCTCACATTCAAACGATTCTGAACCGCCATTATGTGTCTTTTGAGGTCACTTTTTTGTCCAAACGATTTGTGACCTATATCACTTTAGAAGGGTTTCTTACGACCATGTACTGTCATTTTTTACCTTTCAAGGGTACCTTTTTTTCCAAATGACTTTTGACAATTGTTACAATCGGGAGGATTCTCTACGATCATGTACTACATTGATGTGTTTATTGAGGTGACTTTTTTGTCCAAATGATTTGTAACAGCTATCACCCTCGAATGGTTTTATTCGATTATGTACTGCGCATTGATGTGTTTATTGAGGTCACTTTTTCGTACAAATGATTTTCGATAGATATCACATTCGAAGGGTTTTTTATGATCGTGTACTGTCATTTTTGCCTTTCAAGGGTACCTTTTTTCCAAATGCTTTTTGACAGATATTACACTCGAATGGTTTGATTCGGTTGTGTACTACATTGATGTGTTTATGGAGGTGACTTTTTTGTCAATGAATATTTAATTATTTATGTGATTAGTCTGATTTTCATTTTCTATTTTCACAAAAGATGGATAACTTTGGTGCTCAGTTTTGCACATGGTCGTTGATAAAGATTTCGATTCAGATTTAACATTTTTACATTCAAAATCTATGAATATTTTTTCATCTAACTTTTTTTGAAATCACATAGCCTCATTCATGTGTTTCGCCTAAAATTAAAACTTTGCAATAGTTTTGAATAATAGAAAATCAGAACATTATTCAAAAATCAGTTAAAAAAAACCGCTGCCAATGTATTGGCAAGTAGCTTCCTCATACTTTTTTTTAACTTGAAAATAATTTGGAAATATTAATATCATCTTTTCTAATTTGTTCACAAAACAGTTTAAATCATAAATTATTTCTGTTTGCGGAATCAATTGCCATCGTTCTTCTATTTTTTGATATATAATTTTTATCGAATTTTTTCACGATGACGTAACAATTAATATAGTTCCTTCAAAAAAAAAAATTTTTATACCAGCGGCCCGAAAGTGACTACTTCCCTGCCGCTGCGCAAAGCGGGAAGAGCGATTTCGGGCCACTGTGTATGAAAAATAGTATACAGGCCTATGCCGCAAAAAAAGAGAGCCCCAGAGCACGTGTTTATCGGGCTCGGCTTCGCCTCGGATACTATTACACGTACTCTGGGACTTTTTTGTTTTTCACGGCCTAGGGCAGTAATATACTATTGGAAATATTAATATCATCTTTTCTAATTTGTTCACAAAACTGTTTCAATCATAAATTATTTCTCAACCAAACGATACAAAAAAGTAAGAAAAAAAAATTTTCTTAAAAATCGAAAAAAAAAAAATTTTTTTTGTTCGTTTATCGCTAAATCAAATTTTCTGGCTTTATCCTTACTCCATCCATAAACAATGTTTTGACACATCATACATTTTGAACACGAAACAACACAAAACTAAGAAAAAAGAAAAAATCATAAAAACCAAATTTCATTTTCGAAACGAAACTTTTCAAATTTACGGTGAATCTTTACACTTTTTATCTTAAATCAAATGTTAAAAGCTCTTTCTTAAAAAAGTATTACTTTATTAGAAAAAAACCAGTTTGTTTTAGAACAAATATGACAAAACTAAAAAAAACATGAAAAAAAAATTTTTTCTCGAAAATCCCTCATAACTTTTTAAATACTTAACGCAAAACCAAAAATGATGTTTTGGCTTCTTCCTTACATCAAAACGAATAAAATGAGACATCTACAGTGACGATACGAACTATCGCCATCGAGATATCACTGCGCACATACCAACACACGCACACCACACACACAACACACACACACCACACACACACACACACACACACACACACACACACACACACATACAACACACACATACAGACATGTGTCAGCAATTCGATCTAGTTTAAGAATATATATGTAAAAGTACTCTACGATTATTAGTTATGAAAGTCGAAAATCGGTCCGTCACAAAGCTTCCTCTATGAGGAAGCAAAAGTATGAGGAAGCTAGTTGCCAATACATTGGCAGCGGTTTTTTTTGAGGGAACTACCTTAATTGTTACGTCATCGTGAAAAAATTCGATAAAAATTACACTCTAAACCCAAAAGAGTAATTTTCGAACCTCAAAAGAGTAAATAACGTAGATTACTCTTTTTCGAAAAATGCTGAGTGGATAAAAGCGTAATTCATTCCAATTACTTTTTTTGGGAAAGATTACTTCGTGCATAAGAATTTTGCGTGCAGATTACTCTCTTTGAAAAAATATTTTATTATATATACATGAATATATTAAAAGAACTTATATTAAATATTCTGTTATATCTATTGTATATATAAAAAGCTTCAACAATTTAATAAAAACTATTCATGTAAGTGTGGCTAAAACTATTTTGCGAAAAATATTCTCATTATTGCAAGTATAAAAAGTAAATTATTTAAAAAATTTAGCCACACTTACAAGAATAGTTTTGATTAAATCGTTGAAGCTTTTTGTCGCGCTTTTTTACTGAATAATATACTGAACAATCATACCGCTTCATTAATATCATTTTTTATGAGGAAGCTTTTTGCCAATAAAGTGGCAGTGGTTTTTAATATTTAAATAGAGTAATCTGCGCGCAAAATTTTTATGCACGAAGTAATTTTTTCCAAAAAAGTAATTGGAATGAATTACGCTTTTCTCCACTCAGCATTTTTCGAAAAAGAGTAATCTACGTTATTTACTCTTTCTAAAAGAGTAATTTGCACAGATTACTCTTTTAAGTTCTAGCGTTAAAGTGAAAGGAGTAAACTGCGTCATTTACTATTTTAAAAGAGTAAATGACGCAGTTTACTCTTTTGAGGTTCGAAAATTACTCTTTTTGGTTTAGAGTGTAACAAACAAGTTATCTCTTGCAATTACAATTAGATGATTTTTTGTGGTGAAAGGATATCGAGATCGATTGACAGTCTCTCTGGAGGCTCGCTCGACAATAGTCTTTTTCGTCGTTTTTAAAATAAACAATTGCCGATTGCCCGTGGCCATGGTTACGTATCGAACAATAACGTTCACTTATATAAGCTTCTAAGACAACTTCCTTGGACATATTCTCACTTTCATCCATTTAGGTGCCTAAATTAAACCATGGATCAGCCTATTTAGTGTCACAGAAATTAAATGAGTAAAATTTATATTTTGTTATTTTACAACGACATTAAAAACTAATCTGCTTTTACTATGAACATGATCAGAATTTCGAAGAGAGCTCGTTCGTGAGTACCTGGCGACAGGCATTGCCAATTTATAGCAGATTCCTAGTTGATTTTCCCGCTAAACGCACATTGCCTCATCTCAACCTCGATTTCCTTCGAAGTATTGATTTGGGTGTCTATTTCACACCTTATGAGAAGCATCCACTCACAGAGTAAAATTTCGCATTCGCCCTGACGTCATTTTAACATATATGATTTTTGCAATTATTTATAATAAATGAAGGGCGAAGTACCACTCCTTTGCTTTGCTTTCATAGTTATTTATGAACTAAACTAGCTGGGACGTTTGGGTTCCTAGAGGTTTCTTAGGTATGCATTTTTAATTATTTAAAAATGGTACGATTCAATAAATTGCGATTTACGAGGCATTTCCTCTACATTCTGAAAAAATTTCCCGCCAAATTTAAAAAAAAAAATTTCCCGCCAAATTTTGAAATTCTTTTCCCGCCAAATTTAAAAAAAAGTTTCCCGCCAAAATTCAAAAATTTTTTCCCGCCAAAATTTGAAATTTTTTTTTCCCGCCAAAATTCAAAAAAATTTTCCCGCCAAAATTTGAAATTTTTTCCCGCCAAAATTTGAAAATTTTTTCCCGCCAAAATTCAAAAATTTTTCCCGCCAAAATTCAAAAATTTTTTCCCGCCAAAATTCAAAAATTTTTTCCCGCCAAAATTTGAAAATTTTTTCCCGCCAAAATTCAAAAATTTTTTCCCGCCAAAATTTGAAAATTTTTTCCCGCCAAAATTTGAAAATTTTTTCCCGCCAAAATTCAAAAAAATTTTCCCGCCAAAATTCAAAAAATTTTTCCCGCCAAAATTCAAAAATTTTTTCCCGCCAAAATTCAAAAATTTTTTCCCGCCAAAATTTGAAATTTTTTTCCCGCCAAAATTTGAAATTTTTTTCCCGCCAAAATTTGAAATTTTTTTCCCGCCAAAATTCAAAAATTTTTTCCCGCCAAAATTCAAAAAAATTTTCCCGCCAAAATTCAAAAATTTTTTCCCGCCAAAATTCAAAAATTTTTTCCCGCCAAAATTCAAAAATTTTTTCCCGCCAAAATTTGAAATTTTTTTCCCGCCAAAATTCAAAAATTTTTTCCCGCCAAAATTCAAAAAAATTTTCCCGCCAAAATTCAAAAATTTTTTCCCGCCAAAATTCAAAAATTTTTCCCGCCAAAATTCAAAAATTTTTTCCCGCCAAAATTTGAAATTTTTTCCCGCCAAAATTCAAAAATTTTTTCCCGCCAAAATTCAAAAAATTTTTCCCGCCAAAATTTGAAATTTTTTTCCCGCCAAAATTCAAAAATTTTCCCGCCAAAATTTGAAATTTTTTTCCCGCCAAAATTTGAAATTTTTTTCCCGCCAAAATTTGAAATTTTTTTCCCGCCAAAATTCAAAATTTTTTCCCGCCAAAATTCAAAAAAATTTTCCCGCCAAAATTTGAAAATTTTTTCCCGCCAAAATTCAAAAATTTTTTCCCCCGCCAAAATTCAAAAATTTTTTCCCGCCAAAATTTGAAATTTTTTTCCCGCGCCAAAATTCAAAAATTTTTTCCCGCCAAAATTTGAAAATTTTTTCCCGCCAAAATTTGAAATTTTTTTCCCGCCAAAATTTGAAAATTTTTTCCCGCCAAAATTCAAAAATTGGCGGGAAAAAAATTTCAAATTTTGGCGGGAAAAAATTTTTGAATTTTGGCGGGAAAAAAATTTCAAATTTTGGCGGGAAAAAATTTTTGAATTTTGGCGGGAAAAAAATTTCAAATTTTGGCGGGAAAAAATTTTTGAATTTTGGCGGGAAAAAATTTTTGAATTTTGGCGGGAAAAAATTTTCAAATTTTGGCGGGAAAATTTTTTTGAATTTTGGCGGGAAAAAATTTTTGAATTTTGGCGGGAAAAAAATTTCAAATTTTGGCGGGAAAAAATTTCAAATTTTGGCGGGAAAAAAATTTCAAATTTTGGCGGGAAAAATTTTTTGAATTTTGGCGGGAAAAAATTTTTGAATTTTGGCGGGAAAAAAATTTCAAATTTTGGCGGGAAAAAATTTTTGAATTTTGGCGGGAAAAAATTTTTGAATTTTGGCGGGAAAAAATTTCAAATTTTGGCGGGAAAAAATTTCAAATTTTGGCGGGAAAAAAATTTCAAATTTTGGCGGGAAAAAATTTTTGAATTTTGGCGGGAAAATTTTTTTGAATTTTGGCGGGAAAAAATTTTTGAATTTTGGCGGGAAAAAAATTTCAAATTTTGGCGGGAAAAAAATTTCAAATTTTGGCGGGAAAAAAATTTCAAATTTTGGCGGGAAAATTTTTGAATTTTGGCGGGAAAAAAATTTCAAATTTTGGCGGGAAAAATTTTTTGAATTTTGGCGGGAAAATTTTTTTGAATTTTGGCGGGAAAAAAATCTCAAAATTTGGCGGGAAATTTTTTTTTGAATTTTGGTGGGAAAAAAATTTCAAAATTTGACGGGAAAAATTTTGCAAAAAATCTATTTTCAAAAAATTTACTCTTTTAAAAAGAGTAAATAACGCAGATTACTCTTTTTACTTGAGCACTTGAACTTAAAAGAGTAATCTATGCAAATTACTCTTTTACACAGAGTAAATAACAAAGTTTACTCTTTTGAGGTTCGAAAATTACTCTTTTGGGTTTAGAGTGTATATATTAAAGAATAGAAGAACGTTGGCAATTTATTCCACAAACAGAAATAATTTATGATTGAAACTGTTTAGTGAACAAATTAGAAAAGATGATATTAATATTTCCAAATTATTTTTAAGTTAAAAAAAAGTATGAGGAAGCTACTTGCCAATACATTGGCAGCGGTTTTTTACAAATGTGATAGCTTGATTGAGTCTTCGAAATAAACGTGATGTGATTGGTCGTAGGATTCGGGTAGATGGCGTTTTATGCCCCATTTGAAACAAAATTGCATGGATATCCGCGTTGATTATCACACCGGTTCCACGTGGATCATACATAGATTCCTCGAGGATCAGGAATTGATACCACGTGGATCGGACATGGATACCACGTGGATCGGACATGGATACCACGTGGATCGGACATGGATACCACGTGGATTAAATAAATTGCCTACGTAGGTAAGCCGCGTGGATTTACATAATACCTACGCAGATTTTTGATCAACCCACGACGATTTTCGCTAAAATCCTCGTAGACTTTTGAACCTCCACGATGATTTTTAAACAATCAACGAGGATTTCCACGAAACCCCTCATGGATTAATCGATTATCAACGTGGAGAAATTAAATCCACGTCGATTCTCCGACATAGCCTCGCGATTGTTTGGAGGGAGCTCGCGAAACAAGTCCAAGATCCTTGAAGAGTTGAAAAACCACCAACTTAGAATTTTTTTCCATCCATGTATGATCCACGTGGTACCCATGTGAGATCCACGTGGAATCGTTTTCCGATCTGCGTGGTATCCGTGTCTAATCCTCGTGGATAGCTAATCCACGTGGATAATCCACACGGATATCCATGCAATTTTTTCAACTGAGGCGTTGAGCGCGAATCTTTAAATTTCTGATTACGTACTCGAGCACAGGTAGGGTTTGTTCGTGTACAGCGTAATGAAAAGTATTAGTATAGGACACAAGTATGTAGTAGATATGTGGAGCGAAGGAACACGCCTGACCATTCTCAGCTGCATAGGAGCGCTAACCTGCCTCGCGATCGCAGTCTATGAGCGCAGCCTCGCATGCGAAGTATATAGATCGCGCTGTATTGCTGCATTGACCACACGCATGCATATATGTAAACAGGACACGCACTATCCTATATATGCAGTAATTTCCCTTTGCCGCGATCGGATTTGCATCGAACGAACAGCTGCGACCGCGAACGATGCGTCTTCGTTACGTTTTTCAATTTCCACATTCTCATCGAGTTCTCCCGAGATTATATCACGAAGAATAGCGTGACAATATCTCCGCGGGATCTTTGGTCAAGTACAGTTTAGCCTCGACCAAAAGAATTCAGCGCGCGAACGTATCGACTCGTGAGCTTAACGTATTTAGCCGCACGTATTTCGATCATCGATATTCAATTGGATCAAGGACAGCTCGTGGAACATCGTCGCAGGTTCGAAAGTAGCCAAAATGGAAAATGTCTAGCTGGTAATTCTTGTCGATGCTGCATCGTGGTCAGGTGCGCTACGACGACGCTAGCGCATAGAGAGAAAAAGAGAGGCTGGGCTCGCAGGATATCGTTTGCGAGCGAGTTTAAACGGGTTACGTAGTCAAAGCAGTAGCGCGCGCGGAGGCAGCTGCGGACGAAAAGGGTGGAGATAAAAAGAGCTGCTGGACGGCCAACGAGTGTACGATGCCGTATAGACAAGGGTAGAAGCGAAGCAGGTTGATAGCCACTGGCATAACCTCATGAGCTCGTACAAACACACACACACACGCATATATGTAGCTGCCTGGTAAAAGAGAGAGAGAGAGAGAGAGAAAGAGATGCCGGATTCCTCTGGACCGGTTTTAGCAGTGCGCGCTTCTGCCGCTACTTATAAGCGGCTCGTAAATCCGCTCTCGCTTGCAGCCAGGCAGCCGAGCAAGCCGCTCCAAGCAGAGCCAAGGAGAGGGAGCAAAGAGCCACACGACAGGTGCCAGTGGCGTACGCGCTGCATCTCGCCGCGCGCTCGGCTACTCGAGTAATGACCCGATCTATATATCCCATGCTTGATATGCCACTATATACCTACGTGCGTGTGTCTGTGTGTGTGTAACCGCACCTACATGTGTGCGTCTCTCATCTATACATATGCATTTATGCATGCACACAGAGAGGCGAGCATAAGCTTTTTCTTTGTTGGTTTAATGTCGACAAGGTTATATAGACGACGACCAAAGGGTTATTTTTTGCGGTCGCTCTTTTATACGCGTCGAGTATGAGCCCGCGTTGCAACCAATGTGTGCGTGTGCATGTAGCTCGCTTATGTTAGTGTGTGTGTATGCATAGCTTTATCGATGGGTGTGAGAAAAAAACTTACGAGCTTCTGCACGCGCGCCTCGAGCTTCATTTGTACCTTTTTCTCTCTGTTTGTATTATATGCTCGCGAGCGCGCCTACCTACCTATATATAATAATATAAATGCATTCGTGCAGTCTGAAGTCGATCCCCACTCGTTCAGATTCTCTTCTCTTCTCTCTCTTCTCTCGCTTCTTTATACTTTTGAAGTTAATATACATGGCGTCGCAGCTCGTTCGCAACTCGCAAAACTGATTTCCGAGTCGACAGCGTATATATACGGAAGAAAGGCGCATCGCAGCTGGATCGTCTTATATTAATAGCTGTACATTCAGAAAGTGCCTTGCTGGGCTTTTTTGCCACGCCAGCAGCAGCAGCAGCAGCAACATGAAAAAGAGGATTCAATCGCGAGCACTGGTCAACTAAGCCTGGCAGTTATTAAGAGTCCATTTATGAAAAATCCCCCGAGATTATCTTGGGACAACTACGCCTTTCGTCGTCCTCGTATACGCGCGTATACACGTAGTAGAGAGACAAGAGCGAGAGAGAGATACAGACGGCACTCCGCGATGGAACCGCAAAGTCTCATAATCCTCGCGTCGCGGATTAGATTCTGTCATGCTGCGACACCGCAGCAACAGCAGCTAGCAACGGCTCTAGCCTCCTGCAGCACTAGAGCTCGAGCTCCGCTGCGTTTGTATAAGTATTTTCACTCGTCGCACCTGAGAGCGATGTGCCATTTTTCTTTCCTTCTTCTTTTTTTTCAGCTCTCTTGCCTTTTTTCAGCTCTGCAACGACTAACAACGACATCGTTTTCACAGCTTGCACGGATCTTCTTCTTTTTTCTTTTTTTTACTTCTTATCGGTATTTTAACTTTTCTCTCTTTTTTTGCGTCGTTATCAACAAAAACGTTGCTCACCTCTTTAAAGCTTCATTCGAATATATAGTCAAGAGTTTGGACATATTTGCATGGTGCACACAAATATACACCACTAGACGCTCAACAGGGGCGTGAATTTCGGTGCACGCCGCGATTTTTCGACGATCCGATTTTTTTTCACATGCATATTATGACTAGCGCGCAGCGCTGCTGGCCAACTCGACGTTTTCTTTTGAAAAGTCCTCGACTCGAATTACTACAATCTAGCTTCTTTTTTTTTATTTAATAGATACTTCCTTTTTCCTAAGGAAACTTTGCCGGCCCCTCGTACCCGTAGCGTGCCCGGATCCTTTCTGAGACCGTCAAAGCAGAGGAAAGGTCCTCTCGATATAGTCGATATATACCCCCTTCCCGCCACTCTCGCACGGGCAAACTGTAGTCTTTTGTCGTCGGCTTAAGTAGTCCAGAAAGGAAAAGGGATATTTTTTATGCACCAGCGATCAGAAGAAATCGATGCATTACTATTGGTTACGCTTCGGTGCATCATCGTCTCATATCGCGCAGGTATTATAATAAAAGTCTGCCGTATTATATATGCTGGCTCGAGCGGGCGACTTTGCCGAGCGAGATATTTTTCCAAGTCCTCCTGTGAGACGAAAATTCAAAAATTCGCTCGACATTTTTTTCTCCCATATACGGACGCATACCGTATGAAAATTTTTTGCTAATTATTTAGCCGACGACGTAGCTCTCTTTGCGTGCTCGGGGTCGGGGCCGTCTCGAGATTACGTAAGCAGGAAGACGCGCAGTCATATTATGTAGTTCAATGCACTCGGCTTCGTGTGCAGGATTGATTATCTCGCGGCGATCCGGGCGTATGCCTTTGAGCGTCCAGAGAGAATCTGTATACGTGTGCGCGCTCTCGGGACTCTCGGGCTACGCGTATATAACGCGCGGATTGGACAATTATTTTCTATGCGAATGCCAACACGCGAACGCACATGACGCCGCGGTGCATTGAAAAACTATTCCGATTCTTTGCAGCTCGAATTTTTTTATACGTTTACGAGTGCGCGTAATACGTTCGTATACATACCCTGAGCGTTGAGTAAAATTTCAATGTAATGAACTGCGCACTGCAAGTGGACGAGAGACGCCTTCGTGCGGCAGTTATATCACGGTGAATATATAAGTAAAGCTCGGACTCGTGTTCTCAAAAGGGATTAATTGCGAGTCGTGCACTTGTGTGTGCGCATAGGAATTGCAGCTGGAAGGATTTCTCGAATGATGAAGTGGCAATAACACTTACTATACGAGCTGCGTGCATATGCATCGCTGCATTGGCTACGGAACAGGTTCCTAATACTCCGGAGCAGAGTCGCAGCGCATATGTTTGTGTACGCGTGTATGTCAGGGAGCTTCGGCAGCGTTTCGCGGCTCGATGTTTATTCGATTGCGAGCGCCAATGATGCCATATGTCTTTAACGTGCATATACTTGGCATGAGCGCGCTTGCCAAAGAGAGAGAGAGAGACATCGTTAAGCCATGAAACACGCACGCCTTTATATACACACTCGACTGCGAGCTTTGCAAGTATATATCCGCTTTAGATGCATGTCTCTGCGTGCGCGCGCGCGTGTCGTGTAAGTTTATTAATTTTTCACGATTCTCATTGACGGCTCCCGTTGCCGAGGTGAGGCTTAAATTATACATGTGTATTTTAGCAGCTCGCGCCTCTCTCTCGCTCTCGGGCTCACGATGAATGCATAATATATTCCTATTCGCTTTTAATGGATATTGTTTTTGTTCCTACGTGTACGTGTGTGTACGTGTATATATAGAGCTATATATAATATACGCGCGCTTAAAACGCGCCGTCTTTCGCTCGCGAGTGGGAGCGTTAATGGTTCGCTCTGCCTCGTGCATTTAATAAAGCATATGTCAATGCCGGCGCGCGCACGTTTTAAATCGCCGCGAGATCGGCAAATTTCGCTCGTGCTTTCGCTTTGTGCGCGACTCATTTTTACGTGTCATTCGAGCGTATACATGTGTATACGTTATAATACAATGTGGGTGTCGCTCGCTGCGGAGCTCGAGCCGCGAAAGCAAGAAAAAAAGGAACAGGATCTGTAATTGCTCATTTTTGCACCGATATACGTCTGGAATGGCCTGTCGAAAACGATCAATAAGCCTTTTTCCAGCGTCGAGCGTCGGTGTATATAATACATATCCTTTAAATCTCGTACGAGATCAGAGATGGAAATAAAAATTGCCGAGAGTCACTGCGCGCGCGGGTATTACAAATACGCTCTTTCGCGTGGTGCGCGCGGAGAGAGACATATATCATAAATCCTCTCATCGATATTCATTTTTTACGCTACAAAACATCTGACATCATCGTCGTCGTCGTCCCAGTCGGTCTCGACGATCATCAAGACTGCCGGATGTCTTTTTTTTCTCTCCTCTCTCTGTTCGAATGTACATTTCAGCACGAAATTCGTATGCGCACATATACACACACATAGTCGCGCTCGAGTCGGGCTTTTAAAGCCGCATGATTCCGTACTACGTATACGTATAGGATATAACTGTACACACGGGGCGCGCGAGCGAGCTCGCACTAAAATGTAATCCTCAAGGTACATAGAGAGATGTATAGCTGCGCTACTTGTGTGTAGCGTACATATATACCGACGCACATGCAGTGCGTCAGCAGAGCATAGGTTCGCTGCGTGAATCCATTTAAAACCACCCTTATCCGTCCTCCAACATGCTTGTCTTGTTTTCTGCTGTCTGGTATATGTGCGCCGGCACGTATATGTATGCGCGCGAGTGTATCTCGCTTTTATATGCGTGTGTGCACCTGCGAACATGTACAAAATCAAACTCATAAACGCGCGGCAGCTATACACGCTGACGCGCCTTGACCACACTCTCGATCTCTCTCGTTTCTGCGAAATATATTTTCACGATAGATTGGGAATCAATTGCGGTGTAACAACATCGTAGAGAGAGAGGATTCGAGCGCGATATAATGTTCGTTCGAGCGAGCGAGTGCGAAGCGGACAAAAACCTGCAACGATCTGCCGATTCGAGTTTTATTTTCGATTGAGTAGCTCGAGCGGTAATTAATTTTAAACATATTTGAAAGTTGAGCTTCTTCAAGGTATTTTCCATTCAGAGGAAGATTACATTATCGAAAAATCTTTACTGCATTTTTCATTCGAGTGGCAGGAACTATAATAATTAATGAAAATTAGTCGCCACTGCATAAACTGCTTATGAATAAAACGATCTTTCTTATTGCATATTCGAGCAAATTAAGTTGACTTACATACTAAAATAGAATCTGTAATGTGTTTTTGTAACGGCAAGAAAAATAACTAATTTAATTTGTGCCATTTGTCTCTTAATCGGCTCATTTTTCATTCATAACGAGTCAGAGGCAAAGTGTCAAGAAATAATGCACAAATGACAATGACTGTCACTTTAAAACAGAAACGTAAATTAAACAGTTTAGAAAAATTAATTAAATGCTTTCATTTTACTCGGCATACACTACGAATTAGTATTCATACTAGCAGCTAGTTTTTAACTAACAATCGTCTGGCCTAATTGTACGAGTGACTATTTTGAATAGCAAAACAAGCGTAGCAGAACGTGACCGTTGATCTAGTACGATTTTATTTTTTCAAGCGAAAAATCTTCCTAATCCCTAGATCGAAAGGAGCTGGATCGAATTCAAATTGTGCAAATGACCTCGAGACAGCATGAAATCATGAGACACACTATGCCCCCTTTTTCTAGAGAGCTCTCGAGTATTAATAGCGAGCGTTGCACGTGTCTGCAAAGGTTTGAACACACGTATATAAATACGCAGCCATAGCGTATTAAACGCTCACGGCATCTTAATAGTTTAGAAAGTCGCTGTTATATATATAAATGCGATAATATATATGTATATCAGCCATGCGGAGCGCGCGAACGAACCGCGCGCGCAGAGATCGAGCCGCGCCCCTTTATGTATACGCTTTATACGTACGTTATACGGACTGCACGCCGTAATTAAAGCGGACTTCTCTCTCTCTCTCTTTCTCGTAGGTTGAGGCGATTTTTCGAGTCTGCGTATACACACAGATACTGAAGGTATATACTGCAACCGATCGCCGCGGAAGATAAACGTTGCGCGCGGAGCCCGAGCGAGCTCGGAAGAAATCCTCGCGTCCCTCCGCGGAGGATCGCTGACTGCGTTATATTGCGGAGCCGAGATAGATGCCGCATCGATACAGATCGCGCTCGCGAGCTGTGATCTCAATTTCAGCGCTCGTCCGCACATTACATGTGTATATAGGCGGCCGATACTTTTCCGCGTTTAAACGGCGTATAATACGTTGCGATGTAGCTGCGAAACTACTCATCGCGCCGAGCTCGCCTCATATATCATACGTATACGAAGTTTGGAGTGATATTCGTTGCGAGGAAACGACTGTTGTACACGCGTGCCTAGCGCTCGGCTCCCACTTACACGCGGTGCGTGTACTTTGGCGCGGGTCGAGAGTTGAAAAGTTTCGCTGCCGCCGATGGCTTCGAACTTGATAATCGAGTTGCGATCTCAAGAATGCCCACCGCCGCCGCCTGGTGAGCTAGGAACTGCGTGTAGCTGGAAAAAGGAGTCGGATCGCTACCATAGCTGACGTATATAAAGTACGATCAAGTGTAATTGTTTCGATGCTATGTAACGATCGAGCCCGAGTGTATAATACCGCCTCGTGCGTCTGTCTGTTCCCTTTTTTTCCGCGTCGGTTATACGCGATCGCTCGCGCGCGTTTATATAGTATAAGCCGCAATCGCTGCGTGTGTGCGTACATGTATAATTACAGTTATATCAGGACCCAGTGAAAGGTATGTGTGCACGAGTGTACGTATGCGCTCGCACGCACGTGTGTGTACGCGTGTGCAGGACCTATAAACTCGTTCATCATATTATATACATAAATACGCGAGCTATCCGTACCGAGTAAGGATTACGAACGAATACCGCTTGCACATATAGCAGCAGCAGCAGCAGCTCAGGAGTCTCGAGTCGAGGCTACTGCGCACACGAAACGCATAACGAAGCCGATTTTAATTCGATGCAAACACGGCAACTGCAGCACAGTCAGTTACTGGTTACGAAAAAAAAAATAGATAAATAAAATCCATCTCGCGCAGCTCCCTCGATTGGCTCGTGCTAGGCTAGCCAGCGACGAGTCTCTATATCGATCGTCGCGCGAGCACAGGACATAGACCCGCAGGAGCATTAGATTTTCCGCTTTTCGCGATGTATATGTATGTATAGAGATACACGCGGAGCCTAGCGCGACGTCGTCAAATAATCTTTACGACGTCCTGCGCGCGATACACACGCATAAAACGCTTACACCCATATGTACGACGGCAAAAGATATGAATTATTGTACACACACATATCTAGTAGAGAGAGAGAGAGAGAAAAAGAGAGCGTCGTCCTGCTGCCGCCGGTTCCGCGCGCGCCAGCTATTACACGCACGGCGTGCAGATATTATGTGCTGTGTGTGTTCATATAGACTGCAGGTAGCCTGCTGCTGCTGGCTAGTTTTCCTTTTATTTTCTCCGAATACAGTTATGCATATTCCGGTTGGAGCTTATATATCGCAATCAGTGCACGCCACGAGCCGGCCGCCGCCACCGACTGCTCCACGTATATATATGTATATTATAATATGCGCGCAGATCGTGTGCGTATTACAGGTTGTTGCAGCTGCTGCTGCTGCGGCTACTACTCGAGAAAGAGGCAGATTCACCTCGACTCTATCTCAGGACATTATTTTCGTTGGCGCTGCGTGTATATTGATATTGAGTATCGACGCGCGAGAGATCGATAGATGCGAATTTTTGCCTGATTATACAAGCTCGAAAGCGCATCGAAGAGCGGATATAATCGTTTCGCGTGATCGTTACGTGACTTTATGCATTCGTCAACTTTGTATTAAGATGTTATCGTGACCAAGTTGCATCGAGTAGTTTTCAAGAAGCTGCACTTCTCTCGATGTACAGTACATAAACACAAGAGAGGAACAAGTGCTATACGCACGTAACGGTACTCGCGCCAGTATATTTACGGAAAAGGACGGCAGTCGCTCGAGCTTATATGTAAGACTGCTCCATCCTCTGCTGCGCGTTTTCCTCGATTAGATTGCGTATCGCGAGGCAGCTCGCGCGTCGCTGACGACTTACGATCCGTACGTAAGCCTTGTATAGCGCGGTGCATCTCGTACAGCTCTGCAGATCAGAGCGATGTATAATGACACGTACGCGCAGTGCGCGGCTCGAGGTAAAAATACGAAAAACCAATCGAAGACTCCGCGTCCGACATAATAGGTGGTCTCGAACTCTGTGATTACCCATCAAACTCATCGCACTCTTTCTCTCTCTCTCTCTCTCTCTTCCTCCCTCGATCTACCTCTGTCTCTCTCAATCGCGAAAACGTCAATTTAGCCTTTTGCATATATATACACATGCGCTGCAGTAGCTGCACCGATCGACTTGCTGCGTGGCGCAGAGGGAAGCCGCCGCCGCCGCGTTGATTCATCATCAAAATCACAAGCCACCGGCAGCTCGCTACACAGCCTTGGATATGTACATATATAGCTGCTCTCGTGCAGTCACACTAATTTCTGCCGTGTATACACGCGCGTACGTACAACATCCGGCCTACGTGAAATTGGCATTCGGCGTCGGGCAGGCAGGAGCACTGCTGCAACTACTTAATAGCCGAAAACAAAGCCAACAAAAGCTGGGCGAAAAGGAAGAGGAGCAAAATCGCGTGGGGATCGTGGGCAGAAGCGACTCATTGGGGAGCTCCTTTAAGGTGCGTATTAAAATGCGCGTAAGGCCCTCGTCGCGATGTTACTACTCGTAAGAAAAATAAAAACACCCGAGCAGCGCCACCGGTGTCTCGAGTTTTCGGATTGGATTTTAAATAATGACTTTATAATTGGCGAATAATTCAAACTGCGTCTCGACGTAAGCTGATTGATTTGCGAAAATCGAGTTTCGAGCGCTGCTTTCTGTATATATGTGTGGATGCATACATGGCGTGTATGTAACGCGCATACATGCACTCGAGTCTTGAGCCGTAATATGCATCATGTGCAGTGCTTCAGTGCTAAGGCTTTCTGCATTCCAGGATAAGTACGAAGGATGCGCGTGTTGGATCTGTACAACGTTCGATGATGCTACACACATGTGCAGCACACATACTATATGTATTATGTATCCTGTGTGTGTATGTGCATATAAGCAGCATATAGATAGATTGCTTAGTTGCTCGTTCTCTCTCTCTCTCTCTTTCGAGTCCATTGCAAGACGATCGTGAGTAGGATGAAAAAGGAGAGAAATGAAAATTCCCGATGATGAGCTGCGAGAGCCGTTGCCCCGCGTTATATGTGCACACACAGGCAACTTTCCAGTATTTCCAGTCGTGTACCGCATGTGCTGCAGCTATTACGCGCCGATCTAACACAGCTGCGTTTGCACTAGCGTATCGCTCGAGCTGCACCGTATACACTTCGTCCACTACTTGTACCATATGTGCATGTGTGTGTGTGTGTGTGTGTGTGTGTGTGTGTGTATGTGTGTGCGATACTTAATCGAACTTGCTATATCATATACTCACTCACACACACGCGCGCGTTACACATAGGCACTCCGACACGTCGTATGCCTGCCACCGTATATACTTTGTAGTTGCAAATTAACGTTGCTGCAGTTGACGCACTTGCCACCGTCGATGATGCCTTGTGTATAAAGGCGCGTGCGAGGAGCCGCCTCTCCGTATGCCCGTCGCGCTGGATTATATTATTACCGAGATGAAACAAGAAGGCGGCGGCAGCGGCCTCGGGTCCGTGCTTTGACCAACCTGTGCTGCCGAGAGTCTCGAGCGAGCGACGCTTTCATCCACGCGTTCAATTTAAGCTTTGCTTCTTTTTCCTTCTAGGACTCTTCTTTTTTCGTTCGTTGTACATACGCCTTGATATTTTACATTTCTGCTTTATGCTGAAAATACGCGTAACGCAAGCATTTTCTTTTTCATATGGATAATTGGACATTTAGATTAGGGTCGTGTAATATCTTTTTGGCAAGATCCTAATTGCTTCGATCAAGAAGGTGATTCGTCGCTGAATTCGGCTCTGATCTATGGCAACAAAGGTGGCTGAATTGTGGCTGAGAAGCGGTGCGATTTCAAATTTGCCTAACAACGATGGGTCAACTCCTCTACACATCATTTGTAAGAGAAGCGTAGAGACTCATTCGGATGACAATTTGCCGAAGCTATATTTTATGATCAACGATGACATGCAGCATACGATACAGGTCGATGCCCGGGATAAGTTCGATTGAACACCGTTATAAAGAGTTGTAGCTAGTCTTATATCGAATAATGTCCATACATTTTTGTATCGTGGTACTGATTTATCTAGCTTAGTTTTTCCAACTGCCAGTTATTTGGGTTAGCGATTAGCCCTAGGGTGGTTTAAAGGAGTATTTAATTTTCGAATTCAGACTAGCGTCTCGCGCTATGATCATCATCGGACATCTTGGTTTACTTGAAAATTGGTATGAAGAGGTTTGAAAAACAAGAAAAAAAGATAATGATAAGTTTAGGTCTTTGACTCTACGACTCGATCCAGTTATGACTAACAGTTGAGACGAAACTACTCACATATTCGAACTACTTGGAGTTGATGAACTTCTTAAATTGGTTCACGATCCCTGTTTTAACTCTTGAGAAGTGCACTGCGCACCTTTGTGAGATAATTTTGAGCAGATTTTGTCGAAAATGGACATTCGATTCTTTTATTGAGCTGACGCATCTCCGACTGACAATTGTGTACCATGAAATGATCATCGATGAATCATTCCTATGCTTGGCAGTTCAAGGCCTAAGTCATGATGGCAATAAGAATGTAAGATTTGCGTGGTACACACTTACCTATTTAAACCACAATAGAAACGAGCTTAAGGACGAGCTTTAGCAAAAGAAAAAGATAGAGAAACGTGAATACATGCAAGCTTTGATGCACTTAGAGTGATTGTTATATGCAAGAACTTATTAGTAGTTAGTAGTTATAGTAAATCATTTTCTAAATTTAAATTTTTTATCATATAAAAAACTTGTAAGTAAAATAAAACACAAAAAAATACTATAGACAACGGAAAAGTAGGCATAAACATTAATTTGTTGATATTCAATTATCTCTAATTCTATCCAATGCTATAAGAGTGGTGAGGTTTTTAGCGCGAGCAGTTTATAAGCGCTGTGATTGGTCGTTCAGTAGCTTGCTTTTGTTAGTAGCGCGTAAATAGGAATGTTGTACAGAGGTGAAAAGCCGACCTATTGCGTATTTTTACAGTTTATAACATAAGGTAAAGTGGGGGAAAACGCTAGCTCGGTGAAAATGCCACTTTGCTATATTATCGTTATAAGAAAGAAAATTTAGATAAGTGACCTATTGGAATTTGCGTTATGATTATCCGATTACATCTACAAAAAATAGGTGATTTTTCACTGCTATTATCAGTCGATTTTCAAGCGTCAAAATTGTTCGTAAAGTTCAATGTGCAAATATTCGTTTAGTTTTTAATGAAATGTTTAAGTGGAATTGTTAACGACATCTAGATAATGTACATCATGCAAGCTTAGCTGCGGTAATACGCTAGGAGATCCCGAAAATGAATAAGTATTTCATTTTTTTGATTGTATTTAGATTAAGGGCATATTGCTCCAATCGGGGTGGCGTCTTCCCCGCATGCTTGGGGAAAACGCCACTTTTGAACCAAGTTAAATTTTTTGTAACTATTAAAATAACAATATACAAATATATGTAAAGTAATAATTTCGTTTTTCTTATAATACATAAACGTGTTTTTTACAGTCCTCAATGCTTAAGATTTGATTACATACATTCATTACTTTTTTATTCGAATTTTTTCGTTAGCTATGGCGTATTCCCCCACTTTACCTTAATCTTTATTTTATTTTTCTACTTTAAATATTGAAAAATGTCAAAACGGATAAAGAAAGAAGAGAGCAGTTGAAGCGCGCTGAAAGTCGGGCTAGTATTCATTATAATGCCTCATCGATGTTAAATTTATCTGTAAATATAAAAAATATAAATATTGATAGAAAAGTTGAAATACTCGAAAAAGCGTGGGTACTCGAAAAAATTCGAGTACCTGAAAAAAAGGCGGGTACTCGAATTTTCTCGGGTTGAGTTGAACTCGACGAATCGGTTTCGAGTCTAGTAAAACTTGAAAGATCGCGAACTCGCACACTCCTAATTTACATGCATCGATGATACTCGATAGATTCATGAAAAGCATAAGAATCATTATAAAATAAAATTATGTGAAGTCATCAATAATCAAACTTGTGCGAAACGTTTAATTTTTAAATGATTTTAATAAACGAATTTTTTGTCGCCGTGTTGTGGATGAAGTATTACAGTTAATATTTATTTTATAAACATGTGGCGTCAAGGTTTGAGGTACAGCCTTTACACTATACTGCGAAAAACTATTTTTACAGAATAGTCATTCATCCTTAAATGTATTCGGTTATAGAGAAAAACTCAAAAAACCTCTCGCTGTAAAGCATCAATATATGTCTTATAAGCTTTTATGATACATATTTTTTTAATTCGTCTCAATATCAGGTAATTGAAAACAAAATGAATTCATAACGCACCTTTCATTCGTTGGATGCTGCAAGCGCAAGAAGCTCGTCGCGACCCCGCAACTCCATTAATTTCGCTCGTAAACATTTTTCGCTGGCAAACCGTTTGAATTATAGCGAGTGCGTGCGGGGTAGAGATGGGCTTTCACGACGCGAGCTCATATTATTCGGCCGAATAAAGCGCGGCAGGTCTCGTATCCGAAAATCGCGAGCTAGCTATATACATCGCCACACCCAGACGGTTCACGCTTTTAAGAGGTGCATACACGAGGCCGTACATATAAACATACTCGTGCGCGCATACATACACCAGCATCGTACAGCACATGCGGCAGCGGAGCTGCGTATTCTCGGTACGTAGTTGAGCGAGAGGAAAGAGAGCAAATGTTTATTCAAACGATACAATCTGTATTTTGGCTCTTTGCAACGTATAATTCAGACTACGGAGTGCGAGAGCAAGAGAGAGAGAGAGAGAGAGACCGAGTTTGTCGATCGGAGATTGCAAGCCCAAGCAGTAGTATATATAAATGCTGAGGTCTTAAAATGTGCTTAAAGAGACGCGAGTACAACCTTACGTTGCTCTTTTACTCTCTTTCTCTTTCCTCTGCTGGATTACCTTCTACAATTTTTCTCTCTCTTTTTTTTTATCACGCGCGCTGCGCAGGATTCATGCGTCGCGCGAAGGGTCGTGCGATTTTTATTTGCGATTTATTTTACACCCAGGACTTGAAGCTACTGCAGCTCGAGGAAGAGAGAGAGAGAGAGAGAAATATGCTTTCGGTGAGATAGCTTAATTGCCCTTTGAAATGTGTTTTGCGTAATTGAAAGCGAAGTTTTATAGCAACGGCGAATCTACAGCAGCTATTCGGTCGCTCTCTGATACGCTGAAATTCGTGTAATCTCTAGCTGCATATCTGCACTTGTTTTTATATCTTACATATTCTACATGCATACATAAAAATAGATTGAGTTTACCAAAAACAAAAAGAGCCCGTTCGTGTGCGTGTGTCGGATTCTCGGAAGCAGATGAAGCGATTCGTACGCGAAATGTGTGTACGTGTGCGTGTTCGCCTCGAGATGTGCGGCTATACTTACCTCTGTATTGGCACGTAATTTCATATTTCATACGCGATCCGATTTGCGCAAATCCAGCATTCATGGCGGCTGTCTTACGCGCAACGGTTCCTGAGCTTCCAGCACTCCGCGGTCCCTCTCTCACTATCATTAATTAATCGCCGCGCTCTCGGGTCCACGAGCATATAACGACAACAGTGAAACGTTGCTTTTTTTCTTTCGCAAAAATCGCCAGAGTTTGCTACATAGCTCACGTTGACTTGAAAGATTCATTACCGGCCCTTTGACGTGGTTGATGGCTATACGATTTATTCATCGTCGTTAATCCGTGATAATTAATACACACCTTAACAATTAATGTCGTCGACTTTGCCACTTTTGAAATCATCCGTGCTTATGGCCAGGGGACAAGGGGAATTTCGTACAGCAAGAAATTACAATTGTTTCACAAAAGGCAGCGGTATTTTGATCATTCTAAGCGACACATTTGAATGGTCAAAAATGGTCTTTCGGTTCGAATCTGAGGATCGCGAAAGCTAAAAAATGATTAATAGTCAGGTCGTAAAAGTACGAGCAACGATGTAACTCGTTACACCTGAGCTTGCATAATGGCTCGCTGTGCAGCGAAAGCACACGAAGATCGGCGAAACGAGGTTAAGGAGCAGTCAGCGTTAATTTTCGGATCCACACGTGTGGGTCCACTTGATAAATGAAAAAAATCTTTCCGACTTTCTGGGCCATCATATGGTTGCGCGTGGAGGCGCAAAACTAAACAACAAAAAAGCCCGCTGGAGTCTCTCGAGTCGTGCGAGGAAAAAAGCTAGCAGTCACAGCAGCGACAGTGTAGTAATACAATAACAAGAGCATTGTAGCAACAAGCTTCTAGAGCCGCGGGTGGAAGATGAACGGAAAAAAGAATAGGAGAGAGAGACAGCGCTCTAAAGGTAGAGAAAACTACGTATAAGCTCCGGCGGGTGCGTTGAAAATAATTTTCTCGTCAGACGTGCCCTGCTCTGCTGCAGTGTACTCTTCTGCCCCCCTCGCGCTATTTATACGAGTGCGCTCGTGAAAGTACGAAAAAAAAGCTAGCAGTGGCATAGAAAAGCAAAGAGAGAGAGAGAGAGAGAGAGAGAGAGAGAGAGACATACAATGCGTGAAAGAAAGGCTGGTAATAGCGAGGCATATATACGTTGTAACAAACGCGAATGCCAATAATTCGCCCACGCGCGCGTACACGAGCGACCGCGCGCGCGAGTGGATGATATTGCCTAGCGCACCGCCGGGCAAAGTAAATCAGGTCGAGTGTTCTTTATGCCACACGCGTATTCGCGCGTCTAAGTGTGCGTGGATTTTTTTCCTCTCTCTCTCGCTCGTTTGCTGCGGCTGCGATGACATCGATGACATTTTGTGCGAGTCGCGTGCTCTATATAAAAAAAAAAAAAACGGAGCCCGGCCAATCGTACATACACAGCGTTGGATGATGGCAGCATATGCTGAGATATTTACTTACGTTGCTATTCCAACAACGCGCATATTGGTAGTATACGGTGGATGACGCCCCCGCGCACAGCTGCAGCTCCGGATTTTGTTGATGATGAGCCGAAACGCGGCGTCGAAAAAAAAGAGGCAAAAAAAAGATAGTTACACGCTTTATTTGACGATCTCCTGCGCTAGTTGCTCTTTTTTTTGCTGCTGCTGCTGCCGTTGCTCTCCGCTATGCGCGAAATATTACAACTTCTACCGCTGCTGTGCTGCACTGTATATTGTATTTTCATATAACGCACACTTCGGGTCCTCCCCCCTCCCCCCCGACGAATTGTTCTTTATTTCCGTGTGTTTTTCGCCGTTATTGTTGTTGCTATGCTACGCTTCAATCATGATCTATTTCGCTGCCATATACCGAGTACGCGATAGTAAATATTATACGCAGGCACGCGTGTGCACTACATACATAGGCACGCGCGCCAGCGCAGAAAAGTCAGTTATATTCGCATATCGCATCGACATTTTTCAATGTTTCCAGCCCCCGACGTTTCAATGAATATTCTCAAATAAACAATTATTGAGCACGAGCGAGAAAGAGTAGAGTCGCTGCAGAGAGTATACGCACCACCCTCGCCTCCTGTACGGGCCGCCGATATATGTAGATCTGTCGATATGTTGAAATATACAGAGCGAGTGAAAAAAAAGTGCGCCGACAACAGAGGTAAACGTCAAGGCGGGTAAAATATTTTTTTTTGTTCTGACGGACTTTCGCGTAATGAAGAATTATTACCGATACCATCGCCAGGTCTGTGCTGGCTCATCAATAGAAATGCCTGCCTCTTTTATTCGCTGGGCAAAGAGGAAGAGAAAAAACCCACTTGATTTTTGTGCAATGATCTCGATGCACGAATGAACTTGTCGACTGCTGAGTTATAGTAAATTCTCAAGATTGTCCGGAAAAATATTATTTCTAGGCCATTAGCGAGACAACTGAAACAACAGCACGTCACCGTCGGCGTAAATACCGAGCTCGACTTGGCTGAGAGCGAGGGTGGATATGGGATCATCTTTCTCGAATTTCAAGGAACACACGAATTACCTCATCTGTGCGTAAGCGTGAGCTTCCGTTCTCAACGTCGCGCTGCTGCTGTGGCTGCAATCCTGTACTTTGTGTGTAACATTTAAACGCGTCGAAGCATTTGTCTGTGTCACGTACATGTGCTAGGTGTGTGGGTATATATATACGTACGTATGCATCGAGGAGAGCCGATCGAGGCAGTGAAAATCGAGCTCATAATGTACGGTGAGCTTGATCGATCGCGAAACGAGTTTACGCTAGACTAACTTTCCAACTCGATATCATGATTAATGTAGAGGTTTTGCACTGTTCGATCTTGCTCACAAAGTACGATCTCCCTCGCTATATCGCAGCTATCTAATTTATAAATCAATTAGCTGCCTTTTTCAATGGATGCAAACTACCTGTATATATTTGAATACAAGAGCTACTGGTAGGTATACCGAAGCAGTTGTCCCCGAGCACGCTTACCTATACACGTATAAAAGCTACCGAACCCTGTTTTTATCAAATTAGTGGCAATCGTATCTCTCGGATTAAGTTAACGATTTGTTTTTCTTTTTTTTTCCTTCCTTCATTGTGCGTCGAGCCTACATTGTACTTTACTACTGGCGAGTTGCAATCTGAGTTAATTCCGAGCGTTGCCCATGACAATTTCGATTCAATTGAAGAGCATCGCGTTTCTCGTACATGGCTGCGCGACGAGGATGACGACGACGACAACGACGACCTAAAAAAGAGAGAGAGAAAGAGCGAAAAAAAAAGGAAAAGAAAACACTCGACAATGTCCAATCGGATTTGAACGGTAGCGCAGCGTCCTGTAGCATTACCAACGCGACGAGCGTCTGGCGTTTTAGCGCTTGGGCATCTTGTCGATCGAACAACAGATGTCGCGAACTCGAACTTGTACTGCAGTAGCAGCACTACGGGATACAATTTTTTCCAATGATACAGAGATTCAGACTTCGCGTGCCCTGCAGTATAAGTGCAGCAGCAGCAACAGCAGCAGCAGCAGCTCACTGTACACAAACATACATACACATTCGCACAAGCGCGCGCACAAAAAAATAAGTATATATTATCGGATACGAGAGCGCGCGCGTGCAGGGCGCAGCGGCAAAAAATAATAAAATATTAACTCGCTATTTTCATTCCACATTACTCACGCCTGTTTGCGGCTCCGAGGCTTTTTTTTCTTTACTTGTTCTTTCTCGTTTTTTTTTCTTTTCTCTCTTGCTCCTGCCACGCAGTTACTCTCGCAACATTTATTTTATTTGAATAGCAAATGCTAAGATATCAAGGATATTTTATATATAACGCAACGTTCTCAAATATATATGAATTCTGTCTCTCTTGGTTTTAAAAAAATATTCGCATATACATGGCTATATATATCGCGAGGTTGTACAGCTCCAGCTCCAGCCCGCTCGCTGGCGCGCGCGCACGCACAAAAGAGAGCGAAAACTTTGAAGATGGAGCAGAGAAAATATAGCTCGGGCAAAATTTACATTGTACTTTATTCCACGCGAGGCAATAGACATACGGCACTCACTTACATAGATACCGCGGCGCGCAGAAAACTTGGCTCGGGCGCGTAACATTTTCTCTCTCTCACTCTCTCTCATTTTCCTTTCGCAGCTCGGCAAGAAAAAGATTAATATTTACCGAGACATCTCATATAACCATTGATATGTAGCGGTACATAGCAGCAGCAGCAGCAGCAGCAGCATTGAGCGGGGCTGCGGCGGCGATGTTATTCCACTACTTCGCACTCTCCGCGCTGCTACATACGTATTCCATATACCTACGGAATTCATTTCGCAGCGCAAGGACGAAGACACGCGCGCGATTCGAAAGAAATAATTTTTATCCCGAGCAGCTCACCTACTGCTACGCGCGCGACTTCATATTATCACACACATACACAGAGAGACCGCTGTTATAGATTGACTTTCATAAGGTATTCTCGGGTGGTTTTGATACGTAATTAAATTTCTCACTGAATTATCGAGGCCTTTACTGCGTCGGGGCTTTTGCTTACATCACTCGAATCGGCTCGAACGTATCGGAGCTTCGAATATATTGCGCGCATACACACACACCAACGATCGGCAGACTGAAACTATTGTGTATCGGTTATTAGGCATATATAAAGCTATTACGCAGCTGTAGACACTGCGGAGTCGAGCCGAGCGCAGCGTAGGAGCTTCATCAACGATATCTATAATAGAGTCGATGGCATGAAAGTATATATACGGGGGATCAGTATCTAACCGGATACATGCCTAGGCAGGGGGGAGAAAGTGCAGCTAGCAAAACGCTTATTACGTTATTTGATATTAACTGCGATACACGTACTCTGCTTTTGACAGCAAATGCGGTGGCTGCGACGGCTATACCTACACGCGAGCAAAGAGTTTGGCGTCTTTATCGGCCGAGCTCGATATGATTAAAAAGGAAGGAAAAAAGGGCACGCGGCACGAGAGAAAAAGATGAATTCGACGGAGATATGTGACAACGTCGTAATGTATGAAGCGGGACCAGGGTGGGAGAGACAAAAAACCGAAATGATATTTGAAGAAAAGAACTGGTTATTGGATATTGTAGTCGAGCGAGTATAACTTTCTTAGCCGCGGCAAAAACTGTCCCTCGCTGCGGTGAGCTTTTTTTCCATTCCGCACGCGGCATAGAATTCACGTCGCCGAGGAGTAGTCGAGCCCCGTCAGTCGAGAGAGAGAAAGAGACGGAGAGCTCGAAATTTCATTTTATCGAGACCCAAACCTTTTTCTTCCATTATGGAGCCTTAATAAAGACGCTTGGCTAGTCGCGCGCGCGCAGGGGCCAACTTTTTCATAATGAATGATAAACGCATTATTATCATATTTAATGTTCAGAATCGCGGAGTCGACGACAGTCCGCCGCATATTTTTTTTTTCACCGCCAATATAGCCTCGATTCACGAGTCTCGCGCGGGTCAATTGCTCACGATTCCCGCGCCCGTCGTCGCGCGCGTTCGCCAAAAGATTTATACGCACAAGGACTTTTTTCTTTTTTGCTTCTCGGGGGCCTCACTATTCGGCGTGTGCACCACACACGTGTACACACGTCTACACAGACGCATTTCTTGCACACATGCACGTATACACTCTTGCGCCCTTTCGCTCTCTTCCTCTCGACGGCGCGCAGTATAGGCGTTCCATTTGCATGAAATTGATTTTGAATGCGGAATGGAGGTTGGGGGAGGGCGAAAATTCCGGATTCAGTGTGACCCGTCAGTAGCTTTCTCTCTCTCTCTCTCTCTCTCTTTCTCTCTCTCTCTTTCTTTGGTGAAGGAGAGAAAGAAGAAAAACTCGGGGCTGGTTTTCGGGCTCCGTCGCGTGGCTTAAAAAAGCTAACACGAATCGTTATACATTCAAAGAAGCTAGCTGCGGACTATTTCAGCGGCAAACTTTATAAACTTTCGCATTCCTTGGCTCTCTCTCTCTCTCTCTCTCTCTCTCACGATTCTTTTCTCAATTGTACAGGTCGCGCCCCGTAGCGTCGATAGCCGAGGGAATAAAGTGCCGGGCGATTGATTTGAAAATTATTGCCTCTCGCTTGCTCGCGAGTTATGTTTTTCTCGCCGCGCGACTCTCCGTGTCTTTTGTCGAGCGTCGCGACGGCGACTCGCAGGCCTATTTATAAATATAGACTTTGGAAAGCAAGGAAAACGGCCGATTCCTTACAATAGCTGTATATATAGGCGCGTGTTGTAGCGTTCAATTAAACGTCAATAATCCCGGGGCGCGTTTGGTTGTTTTTCTCCGTTATGCATGCAATGTGCGTGTATAAGCTTTGTTGCGCCGTCGTCGTCGACTTTGTTGTGCTGTTATATAGCGTCTGCATGATCTCTGTACACTAATTAGTTGGCAATCGGGCAAATTAATTCAGTCATCAGAGGCGATGGTGGTGGAGGCGCGCGCGCGAGAGAGAGAGAGAGAGACCAGGCACAATTCGACGCGCGGCTGTGTATACATATGCAATCGCGAGAGTTGCGCGAGTTAAGCAAAGCTGCGGCGGATTCGACGCTGCAACTGTATATAGAACGACAAAAGCCGGTGCAGCAGCCGCTATATTCTACAATGTATTAACGTCGAAACTTGCGCAAATTCCATTGTAAGGACATGCGGGCAAAACGAATCGGTACATAAAAAGAAATAGCGACAAAAATAATAATCGCGATAGTCGCGCGCGGAGTATTATATAGCGATCGGATCGAAGGGGGCTCAATTAGGCTCGCGGAAAAAGCGCGTACACATTGCTGCACATACAGGTATAAAAGTGTAGTTCTCTCTCTCTCTTTTGCTTGTGCGAGCGCGAGCTAGAGCCTATTATGCAAAACCTCGAGAGTGAGTCGAGTGAAAGGCTCGCGGCATTAAAGGACACCGAGCTGTGTGTGCTGCTGCTGCTGCCCGCCTTTATGCGCGCACTATTCCAAAGTTGTTTTCTCGTTGTTTTTCGCGTGTTGCTCCGCGCGCGCGCACTGCATTAACTCCACCGTACGAGTATAAGAATACGTACGTAGGTATACATATATAGACTTTCTATGTACTCGTTTTGTGTCGCCGCGCGTCTTGTTCGCAATTAGGGAACATTCCGATGAGTTTCCG